>APFE030068198.1:138742-170343 GCA_000404065.3 Pinus taeda
ATCATAAAAACATTTTGATGTAAATAATGTGGGCCATAAATATAAAAGAAATTTCCATCTTAAGTAAAATATTTCAATCTCAACCATATTGTTATACCAAATCTACAACTGCAAACAAAAGTGTCTTCCCTAGGCCTGGTGGACTGAACTAGAACAACATATTGCAAAGGGCATAATTTCTTCCTTAAAGTAATTGAATGATGGGATGAATCCTACCTGGAATCTGTCACAAGCTTCGCTCCTTCCTTAGCTTAGACAATGCAATCCTAGCTTTGATCGCTATAATTAGAACCTGCACAAACAAACAAGACAAGTCAAATATATATGACATCTATGTAGGATAATCCAATCACTTCATTCAATTGATAAACATGGTATTTAAATACATTAAATCATAACATCATATATAGGAAAATAGTCTAATTTTTGTATTAATAGAGATGGAGAGAGTTACAACTAGAAATAGGAGTTGATCTTGTAGAAGAGCTCCCCAAGTTGACTTGTACTTTCCTTGCCAAAACCCTAATATATGGAATAATGACTCTCTAAGAAACAACATGAGGGTAGACTCAATCTCCAAAATCCAACCCCTTGCACATAGATTGTTGTAAATATATAAATGAGGGAGGTCGTTCATGAATTCTTATCCATTTACCAATCTGGGCTTAAGATTCACTTGAGATGAGAGGATGAGATTAAGGGATAAGAGGTGAAAACTTCAAGGTAGTATAGGATAGGATTTAAGGCTCTTATCCAATTTAAATGGTTGAAACAACCTCACGAAGCTTCTGGGAGAGGAAACTTCGAGATTCTTTTATTTTTCCCAAATTTCTAGAATCAATGCACCCCCAATACTGAGCAACCTGCTGGTGATCAGCAAAGGTGCAAAGAGGTTCAACCTGGTAGTCAACGTTGGTCCCTAAAGGACCAAGGTGCATTGACCTTAAAATCTTGGGAACTCAATATTCAAGAGTAGAAACTCGGGGATTTAGCAGAGTCGTTCTTAGGGATTTGTGTAGGGATGATGAAAATATGTTGAAAGATCTGAATTGATTCTGTTTGAATGCCTATTGACTAGGATCGGAAAAATGGCCTATAAAATATTTCCCCCTAAAGCATAAAGTTAGAAATGACAACTCATGACTGATGCGCTTTACCTTGTGACAAGTCAGGATCAAGAACAATCGGCGAGAGCATCATCTGTTACAATACATTTACATCATGATATCTTTACTGAGGAAGGCATACCCATGCTCAACACATAAGCTAACATTACATGTACAATGACCAAAATACATGTCCACAGATGACTAATGGTGGACCCATGACTGGATGACTATATATATGATCATAGCCATCATACATCGTGATCTTGTATTACTCCTGAAATCACAACCCAGATGGATGAAACTAGATCTAGGGTCTTATATTTTGTTCTCACGACCAACCAATCTACAAGTCCAACCATGTGAATTAATGAGATGAATTCAAACGTGGTAGACACCATCTGATTACCAGCCAATGATTTCAGTTGTTAACAGATGCGAGAGAAACCATCGATGATGTTAATGACTCTCAAGGTACTTTGAGTACAATCTATACGGTGTGAATGAATGAGTTGATGCCGAACACCACACATAATCTTTCAGTCAAAGGCCAATGATGTAAACCTATCACTAAGAGCAAGGAAACTTTCCATTGATGTATGCAAGAACCAAGGTAATGAAGGGTTGTTTCTAAGTCAACTTCCTAGATAATGAGCTAATGTCGAAAGGAAGTGACCTGACATAGGAGGGCCTTGATGTATCCCCCATCAACGACATGAAATGAGTATGATGATTTGAGACAAAATGATCAGAATGATGTTGATATGGAACTGGATTAGGAATGACAAACATGGAATGAAGGCTTAAGAGTATTGTAGCGGATATTGACTGAATGAATTCTCTTGAAAACAATGACAACACTGAAATAGAGTTGGCAGCATTGACCCAAAACCAAAATGGAGGCTTTGAAAACATATGATAAACCAAAATACAAGAATATTTCCCAACGCAAAAGCCACAAAGAAGTGGAAGAGTGTCATGTTCAAGAGCGACTCACTACCATTAACAAGTGGAGTATCCCATTTTCCCAATTTCCCAACCATTACTAGTCAGTACCTCTTTATTTTTGACAAGCTTGAGGAGGATAACATACGCTTGATTTGTAAGTTCATCCTTCAGATGAATCCCTCTCAGAATATTTAATGAACCCAAAGGAGGAGTTATTCGTTCCTATCATGATCGATGAGTCCATCATTATTTGATGTTTTAATGATTCCAACGAAGTTTAAAACTCGACATCTTTTTCACATTTAGAGAGTTTGAAAAGGAGGCGAAAAAGAAAACTTCAAAGGTTCCTTTTTGTAGATAGTCTCTTGAGTCTAAAAGTGCAAAAAAAAAATATTGAGGAGAACCTCTTAGTCATGTTCGAATAAGGTATTCAATTTTTGTAAGTAAACTATCTTAGCCCAGAAAAGGATTAAACTTATATTGAGTAGAAGTCTTTTCATTTAGTTTAACGAGTGTGAAAATACATGTACTCAGAAATATTTTCATATTTTGGGAGTCTTGAAAGAGTTGAAAGAGAACTTTAGGGGGATTTTCTTTTTTGTAATTTTACAGAACCCGAAAAAGTGATGAAAGTTTACTCTCTGTCAAAATGATCGTATTCCATTCAAAACAGGACATAATACATTAAACAATTGTTGAGTTGCTCAAAACACTATCAATGGATTAAAACTACCTGTTTCATGATAAAATTGAACTATAATTAGGTCAAAACATTAAATAAAAATAAGATAATGAAGAAATGACCATAAATATCTAACATGACAATTGATTTTTATCATTTCACAATCACCATTTGACATCGGAGCTTTGACTGATTTTTACCCTTGATCTTATACAACCGATTGTGGTGAATTTGGAGGATCATTTCAGGTGTCCTCACTTCCAGGTAGGAGCTAAGACCTTTCTCTTTCTTTTCATGGTGGAATTTTGCAGTTTCATGCACATTTTTTGGATTTTTGGAGGCCCTATGACACAAATATTGTGCCCCCAGATCAGTGCACCCCCAGAAGGTTGAAAGGTGCATTGATCCTAGAGACTTAACATTAAAAGGGGCACTGAAATGCACTTTCCTCCCTTAGGGGGTGCATTGGGCGCAAAACCCAAATTTGTCCCATTAGTTTCTCCCAAAATTTGTCAAGTTTTTTTCATGAAAAATATCCTAATGAGTCTCTTTGTGATGTTTCAGGACTTCATTGCTACCAAGCGTCTCTAATATGGCAGGAAAGAGAACATAAAGAACAAGATATGAATGCATCAAATGATCTGATTACAATCCAGGCACTAAGAAATTGTGGATTGCTAAACTTCTTATGGCTTCCTGGAATGAGGCAACAAATGGAATTACTTGAATATCTTGTACGTGCATGGGATGATCAAGAGTAGGCATTCAGGCTAGGAGCACATCTTCTCGAGATAGAGGTAGAAGACATATATTTCTTGACAGATCTATCTAGATGAGGTGCCCCCATCTCTTTCACAAACATGAGAAGGGGAGGAGAAACAGACAAGAATTATGTCGGCACTCATTGCAAACCTCAAACCCAGCCGACCAAAGATGGGAAAATCAACATAAAAGACGTGGTTCAACTGCCTCTATAAATGATCATGTTCATTATCACTAGATTGGTAGGTAACTCTACACTACATGTGGCCAATAGGTCATACATGTAGTATGCTCTATAATGCATAGAGCCAACCATATTTCATTAGAGCAAGGGAGTGTTGGTTAACATGAAAGAACAACTAAATAAAGAAAAATATGGGAGACTAAAGAACTTTGGCTATGGAGCAATCTTGGTCTCTTTTGATTTAAATAGGATTTCATTGCTATGCACTCAGCATATCTCACTCGAGCCTATTGATAAGAGAGTTCCACAGATGAGGAGGCAGATAGATCTCATGTCCCGCCATGCAGATCCATCGTCCATGAGCTTCACACTGGTTTTCTTCAGATAGTTGCACATGTAGTTTATCATGGTGGATGATTATCCATATGTAGGGGTGGATTTACATGGAGACCTAGAGCTTGCACTTCCTGAGGGAGAGAAATGGGGTGTTATATATGAGATATTTTGTCCATTTTTTATTTTGAGTTTTACAATTTTTTGGTGTTATTGATGTTTCCAAGACTAAATTATCAATTTTCACATGTAGATATTGGACCCATTCAACTTGTGGGTGTCTCATATCTCCATCAAATGGGAGACCCGCAATTGGCACCAGCACCAGTACAAGTTGCTGCAGTAGGACGAGAAGTACTACATGATGTCAATATAGTAGAGACCCTCACAAAGGTGGAGCGTCATATGGAGGGGTTGTCATTGAGATCACAGTCGACCAATTTCCTATGTGGTTATAGAGATATACTATTGAAGTGCTAGGGCGTATCGGTCAGCTACTACGCAAGATAGGTCATGCAGTGGCATGTTATCATGAGCACTATGATTAGTCTACTAGGAGGCATACTGCCATATTTGCATGTATATTTTGGATATGATAGGCCATGTGGCATGGTTGAAAAAGAAATATGTAGTTGTTTCACCGGTATTGTTAAACACGGGCATCGCCTCAGCCCATTTGGTAAGGTAATAAACTGCTACAACGATATAGCCATGACCCCTAGCCAAGTGAGGGTTACATGTCATGAAATCAATACCCCATTTCGCAAAATGGCGTACAGTGATAACATGGTGCATAGGTGCAGATGGAGCATGGGTCTTACGATAACAAATCTGGCATGAATGATACTTTTGGACAATGAGAATACAATAGCAAAAAATGGTAGGCCAAATGTACCCTACACGTAGGATCTTTTGTGCGGTAGCATAACTAGATAAATCACTGCCACATGCCCCTGAGTGGCACTCATTAAGGAATTTCTTGGCCTCCTTATGGGTGAGGCACATCCTTAAAACCATATTGATACCAAGGCGATAGAGGATGTCACCAATGATTATATAATCTTTGGCTTGATATCGAATCTGTTGCTACTCAGAGCGAGAGGTATTAGATCGGAAATATTGGGTCTAGATATATACAAGGATGTCTCCATACCAAGGGTCAGATGACCAAATCATAAACAACGACTCGTCTGGGATTGAATTTTTAGACGTGGATTTAGAACCACTAGTGAGAAGGTCACAAATCAGTTTAGGGAAAACTATGATTTCTTTGACTTGGATTTGATGAATTCCAAGTCAAACTCTTGTAGGATGATGATCCATTTGGATTACTTTCCCCCCAACAATTTATGTGACAAAATGTATGTCATAGGGTTGCAATTCGAAATGACCCTAGTTTTCCGAAGCAATATATAATGGCAGAATCTTAGGATAGCTTGAATTCTCAACATGAGTGTACTTAACTTCAATATCATTGAGGTTCCAACTCAAGTATTAAATAGAATTTTCAGTTCCTACATCGTCCTCTTGGACCAATACCATTGCGATGGTAGTAACTGCAACGATGAGATACATGAAATAATCGTGCTGGTAATTCAAGGGATGTAAAAAATATTCCCAAATCAATACATCTTTCATGCATCAAATGTTGTTTTAGTAGCGTCATCCCAATGGAAGGGAATCCCTTTCTTTAATAAGTGATTGAATCATTTGGTCAACTCAACGTAGTTAGGGACAAACCTACGTAGAAAGTTAGCCTTCCCTTAGAGTCATTGGAGTTGAAGGAGAGAAGAAGGCACAAGCATATCTATGATCGCCTGAACTTTTAAAGGATGGATACGAATTCCATTTTTTGAAACCAAAAAATCGATAAGTCGGTCAGAGCTAATGCAAAACACACATTTGTGAGGGTTTAATCGAATATTGTAATGGCTACATTGTAAGAAAATGGCTATAAGATGCATCGAGTTTTCAACCCAATGTTTCGAGTGAGCCAGGAGATCATCCACATAAGGTTTCTCGATGTGTTTGATATCACGAAAGGCGTAATTCATTGCACTCTGAAATGTAGGCCCAACATTCTTCAACCCAAAAGGGAGTTTCTTATATGCAAACATGCCCTAGGGACAAATAAATGCAATTTAAGGTTGATCTATTGGGAGAATGTTGATCTGATTATAGCCAAAAAATCCATATATGCATTAATAGATTCACAACCAGCACAATCATCAACAATTTGATCGATGAACAGGGTGGGATAATTATCCTTCACACAAGCATGATTTATGTCTCGATAATCGACACATACATGAATTGTTCCATGTTTCTTCATGAAAGGAATAATATTTTTCACACAATTAGTTAAAGGAACTGGATAGATGAAACCAACACGTAGAATTTTTTCAACCTTAGATTTAACCATGGCAGCCTTCTTGGGATGGATGAGACGAAGGCGCTTCAGGACTGGTTTAGAATTGGGATACATTTTTATTTAATGAACCACAATGTTTAGATCAATCCCTGAAATTTCATCATAAGACCAAGAAAAGACATATTAAAACTCCTAAAATAGAGCTTTATAAGTCTTAATCTCATTTAGAGATCAAGATGCATTGATATGTAAATTCCCAACAATGTCAGGTTTAATCGAGATATCAAGAGGGATAGTCTCTTCAATATTCGATAAGTTCTTCTCTGAATCGACTTCATGAATGGAAAAAAATTCACAGAGAAGTCAATGATATTGGGTTGATAAAGGTCATAAGGATTATCGTTGATGGAAAATGACAAGGAAGAATGATGGCAATGGTTGTCTCACAGCACATCATCTAGAATCATGATCTCCATGATCCTCTCATCGATAGGGAATTCACGAGAGAAAGGATTAGAAGACGTGCCATAATCCAATGAGAGATCGACCCAATTAATCGAAGAGACTAAATCAGAATGAGTCACATAAACTAAATTAATGGCTTCATAATCAAGCTCAATGGGGCTAAGAGGCATACGATTGCCAAAACTATCAATGTTAGTTTCATTTGGTACTATCTAAGGGTCAGTTGGAATATTAGAATAGGATATCATATTGATATAGGCAACCAAAGAGGATTTGTTAGGAACTGAAGGGGGAGGAAGCAAAAAGGTTCCAATGAGAGAGGAATCCTTAAGCAATCTGACCCCGACATGTTGGTATGGGTGTAAAGTCTCCCCTACAAGAGGGAAACTTCTAGTAACTAGAGAATTAGAGGTGAAAAATGGGAGTTGATCGATGGCTACTATGCCACCTTTTTGAGGAAAGTCGATCATCTGGAAATAATTTGAAATGACAACAGTCATGGCATAAACCCAGGTACGACCTAATAGAAGATTATAATTGAATGGTCCATCAATAAATTCGACTTTCTATGGATATAGATTTACCTCCCAATTATACTTGTAAGGAATTCAAAATCCCACAAGGTTTATACGTTCTTCCGTCAAAAGATTTCAAGGTGGTGGGAGATTGACTCAGTTGACGAGAACTAATGGCCTTCGAGTAAGGTAAAGACATGATGCAGGTTGAGGCTCCCTCATCTACAATAGAACAATGAATTTTCTTACTACTGATGACAACCTGGATCATAAATGCTAATTGAGCTAGAATTATAGGTGTATAGTTCTCATGATTGAAAATGACTATGTTGGAATCTGAAGGATTGGTGCACTAATCGCGGAAAGCAAAGCCTTTTTCTGGGTGGGACAATTCTGCAACACCTCAAGAGTATACATAGCTAATGGAGATTGATCCAAGTCCTCAACTACAAAGTAATTCTAAGCGCGTGAGGGTTGAAAGAAGATTTATGGATAACACCCTTTGGAGGCTTAATAGTCATTTCCATAGGAATCGTAAGAGGAGTAGGATCTGGTGGGGATGCAGCTAAATTGGTAGATTGTTCATTAGCCGGGCCATTCAAGGGATTCACATTATCATAGTATTTATTATGGGTAGCCACCATAATATCAATTTTTTATTTAACAGAAGAAAACATCAAAACTGAGTTAGAGGAAGTAGGGTCTCGAGCAACCAAATGAGTCTCCTAATTTGGAAATGGATTTGTCGATGCGGCAAGTGAAGTAGACGATTTCATAAATTGGTTCACTTCCGCCTGGTGGGGATAGTCAAAAGTGAAGTGTTCCTCATTACAAATCAGGCATGGGTGATGAAGTTTATTTTTCTCGTCAGAATATTGATTGTTTTGTTTATCTTGCAGCAAATATATATATAATAGATAATATATATATATATATAATATATATATAATATATATATAATTATATAATATATAAATATTATAAATATATATATATATATAAATATATTTCTTCTTCTTACTTCCTGGTTCGTTCATTGATCTCGGAAGTAGAAGCTGTAGGAGGATTAGATGGAGGGCTTTGGGAAGTTGTGGTAAGATCAACTCCAGATGGTTTACTCACTGACTGCAAAGTAGCAGACCCAACCACGCCATCAGCAACATGATATTCTTTATTAGGATCTTGAGGAACAATATTTGAAGGTCATGGAGCATTTGGTATCTTATCATAAAGTGTGCCATATTGGGTATAAATGAGATCCAAGTATTGGGCACGAGCAATTACTTGCTATTTGGTTACAACTCCACCCGTATCCATGTCTTCTGTTATAGGAGACAATAGAGACTTAGTAAACCATTATGCTAACAATTGATCTGGAACATATATCTTAACCAACCGATGACGATGTATCCACTCATGAATATGATCAGAGATATGAGTGGAATTAGACTGTTTGAAGTTGGTCAAAAGTTCCATTCTAGTTTCATATAAGATGGGAAACTAGAAATGTGTGATGAAGGTGGTAGCCAAGGCACTGAAATTGTTAAACAAATCTCTCAGTAATTCAATATACCATTTAGTTTTCGTACCGGTAAGAGTGTATTGGAAAAGACGTAATAGAATTGAATCATCATTAAGGGAGTTCGATGAACACTACAAATGATAATTCATGACATGTGTCGATGGGTATTCTCCAAGATTCCCATTTATTTTTGGGATATCATAATGAAATTTTGTAGGACTAATCAACCAAATGAGCAATAGGATTTTTGGTGGGTCGAGTCAATCGAGAAATTCGAGAGTTGCCACAAATGGTAACTTCCTGTTAAAATCTAGTGGAGGATAACCTGGATAAGAGGGGATAGCTTGGCCATTTGCACTCCATGATAGGGAGGATTCTGATAAAGAGGAACCTGGGCACCAGAATAAGGAGAATTTTGATAACCAGCATACGCATAACTTTGTTGTCCACCTCTAGGATAACTTTGCAAATGCTAGAGATGTTGGGTTTGGACTTGTTGGCCCTGAGAGGACACTTGAGGAATACACTGATAAGGTTGATACTATTTCCCATTGGGATTTTTCATCATCCCAACATAAGTTAGATTCATTAGAGGTTGTGCCATACTATAAGCAATCTATCCTACTAGAATTTAAGGAATAATTTGTCTAATCGGTTGAGACTGTAAGGTACCTTGTAAAGGTTAGGTAAGTGGAGCCTGGGGGGTACCAGATACTGAGGGAATATATTGAGTCACAGTTATAGCATGTAAAGGTTGGATTACATGAATTTGAGCTTGTAGAGGTACATATTGATAAGCATGAACTTGAGATGTGGATGAAACAGGTTGAGAATTCAAAAATGGATCCACAATCGAACCAGGTTGTATGGGAAAATTAGGTTGCCAAACATTAGCAACCATTCTTGGATATGGAGGATTTAGATAAGGTTGAGCACCAATTTGAGGTATACCAAAAATAGGTTTCCCCCTGCTAAAGGAGGACGGGATGATGGAGGCATCTTCCCCCCTTGCAGAGGGTGTTGGGCCGTTAATATGTCATTATTATTATCACTTTTGAATGCTTATTCCACCCATTTCTACCATTCTTTATCACATCATTTATCATAATTTATCATATAATTCTATTTTATAATTATTTATGCTCTTATGGATAAATATTATTTATGCTCTTATGGATAAATATTATTTCTTCTCTTTTATTTTTAATAAATTGATTATTATGCATGTTTTTACCAATCATAGTTTATTAATAAATTTGTTCACCATTTTAGCCTCCAAGATATTTTCCAGATTGAAGATTTGATCATTAAATGTGCCAACTCAGAAATTTGTTGGAAAAAGAAGTGACGATTTTGCATTGGACGTTTTGGGCAAATGGAGAAGAATCTGGAAAATCTGAAACATGAGTTTTGTCCAAAATGGACCAAATTATATTTGTAATGAGCCATTTTTCCAAATTCGATCCATACTACGAGAAATGGAAGGTTCTCTGAAGACGTTTTTCTCAGATTCGTTGTTGTCGCTATTTTTCAAATTATCTCAGTTGCAATATCAAAATCGACCTATTCCTGTTGAATGCTGATGGGGAGATATTCCATATATGATCTTGTTTATCAATTTGTTGTGAGCAATCCAATTTTGTAATGAGAATCATATTGTAATAATCTCTGTTGTAATTGCTCTATGCTCTCTCTGTATTTAAATGAAAACAAAGATCAGAGAAGGAGATTCTTGATTCATGATGTTATAGATTATGAGAGATTAAGTTAGGGATTATTAGAGATATTATAGGATAGGATAGGAGGAAAGGGGGACTGCTTCATTACCATTGTAATTCTCAAGGCTTTTGTTGTTGTAATGATTTCACAGTTTAATGATTAATAAATAAAAGGGTTGTTGTTCCATTATTTGACACTGGAGTAAGTTCAGCGGTGCTTCACTGGCAACTAAAGGCCCAGCCCTGCTGGATCCACTTGCTACCTGTACCATTATTTGTGATGGTTTGATTTACTTTTCATTGCTTTTGAGTTGCATTGCTTTCTAACTTCCTATTCTTGTACATTTTCCTAAAATCGTTTCATGCATGAAATCGCAATTGGATTGCGTTGCTATTTTCTTCCAACATAACAAAGATTTCTATTCATTACAACTTAAATTGTTATGCTGTTCATTTTGGTTATAAAGCTTCGTTGTTCACTTCATATTCTGTCGTGCATTATAGGTTGTTGCTTATTTAGTATTGTTGCTCATTTCTATTAATTTCGTAGTGTTGTTCATTTCCATTTAGTATTGTTGTTCATTTAGCTTTGCGGTTCATTTCCATTTAGCATTGTTGTTAATCTTCAATAATTTAGTATTATTGTTCCTTTCCATTAATATTTCATTTCTGTAAAATGAGCTTTTCTGTTCAATTCATTTCCGCTAAAGTTAAGCTTCACTATTCAGTTTTTCAATAGACTTAGTCGTTATTCTTTTCTGCAAGGATTTGATTTCATATTTTAATTGATATTGTGGCAAGTGTGTTTTAGTAAGCATTTCCAATTGAATTGCCATTTCGAGTTATTTGCTTTAGTGTGGATTGAAAGATCAACAACTGTAAAGAACATTGACTATAGTTGTCTAAGTTCTCAGATTGGAGATCTTGCCTATGATTGATTTTCATTTGCATCAATTTACAGGGGAGAGAGTTATCATTACTGAGTCCTCGACTGATGATTGTTTGAGTGAATGATTTAGTTCAGAACATTTCAGTTTCTTGTTGTTCCAATTAGATTTTGTTTCCAACATTCATTTATCTTTGCATTTTAAAGCACTATACTACAAAACATTACTCTTGAGCAAGTGACCTCCTCAGATTGAGTACACTCTTGAAATAAAAAATCGTCCCTAGGTTGACAATTAATGTGAAGATAATTAGGAGTTAAAAATACACCTTTTATCACTCAACATTTTGGTGTCGTTGCCAGGGAGAGTGTAGCCATTTCTAAAGAGTAGTGTGCATCTGATGAGTGCCTGTTAGGAGAGAATTGGGTATTAAAAACGGAAGGTAAGAACCTGCGTACGGAGCCTGGAAAAGCCCTACTCCCCCGCCCAATTTACAGCAGGATTGTTAAATAACTTAGGGTAGAAATAAATGTTTGAATTTTTGTGTGAATGACTAAAAATAAAAATAAAAAATAGAAATTTTGAAAAGAAAATCTCATGATTTCACTCAAGTGGTGATGTAAGCACCACCCATTTCACTAACCGATTGACAAGAACATTTGAAGAAGGAGCCTTGAAGAAACACATGAAGAACATCTTCTATTATGGTAAGAAATGGCTCACATTTCTACTTTTGAATTCCCTGTCAAAGATCTAGGAGGAGTGACACAAATGCACATAATTCCCCCACCTTCTCTACCAAATTTCCATGGCTTGACAAATGAAGATCCAGATACATTCTTATTTGAGTTCGAAATACTTTGTTGAGGATATGATTATTGTACTAATTATCAAAGGTTGAAAGTGTTTCCTCTTACTCTAAAAGGAGCAGCTCTCCGATGGTTCATGAGCCTAGGTGGGAACTGCATCCAAACATGGGAGGACATGAAGAACATATTCTTGAAGAAGTACCAGGGCTATTGCAAGGACAATGAAGTTATTTTCGATATGATACAAAGGGAAGATGAAAGCTTGGAGGACTATGTAGAGTGATTTCATTAAAACCTTCAAAAATCAAAGCATAAGCATTTGAAAAAAGAGATCTTAAAAACACTCCTACTCAAAGGAATCAAAGATGAATTTTAAGAACCCTTAAATCTGATAGGAAAAGGTGATGTTTTTCAATTATCATATGACGATGTTTGTGAATTGTGCATAAGGTATTCAAGAGGAATCTCCAAGGCTGGTAAGAATTTTAGAGAATTTTCTTCCTTCTTTTCCAAATTTGCTACAAGAATAGGAGACATAAGAGCTGAAATCAATGTTTTATTTGAAAATTTTAAAGTTGATTTTATTAGCTCTCTAAATGCAAAATTGGATGTTTTGCAGGTTCAGAAAAATCAATAAATTGAAGAAGTGTTTTTCCCTGATTACTGAAAGGAGCATCCCATAGATAGTTGTTCTTCCTTATCTAGGATGGAAGTAGCATTTCATAGAGATAAGGAAGCTGCAACAAGGTCAAAACCATGGAAATCATGGCCTACAGGTATGGTTCAAAACACTTCTTCTCCATTCTCTTACTTGCATAATCCATCATGGAATACTAATGTGTTAGGGTAGCCATGTCAATCTCAATATAACCACCACCAACCTTGTCTACAAGTTTGGGATGGTTCACCTTATGACTACATACTACTCTCCCTCATCTTGTAGCACAAACACATCATCCATATTCTTCACCAGCTCTTCCACAACATCTTGCTTGCCCATCAAAACCATCCACACAACCCAATCAACTACATCATCAAAATGCTCCATTTTCTACATAAAGTCCTGCTCAACTAATTCCACACCCTCACCACAATAAACCAGTACAACATGCTTACAGTGTTCCACTGCAAAATTTACCCACCCTTTCCACCCATTCTATCTCACATGCACCATTGGAGGAAACTTATATTGAGATTCAGAATGTTTCAAATTCAAAAATTGTAGAAGTTATGGAAGAAAATGAAGTTTCTTCTAGTTTGCATCAACAAACAATTTTAAAAGCTCAAGAACTTCATGATATGATGGATATGGGAAATCAACAAAGTAAAGGATATATTGAATATTGGTTTCACTCCTTCATTTGTTTGCAGCATCACTCCATGCTTCAACAATTTTTGACACCATCTTTTCAAGGGAAGTTGGCTTCTCATACCCTAATATTTATTAACGTGCAATTTTCAAATTTGGGTATGTCCATACTTGAAACCTTTTTTCGAAAATGGTTCCACTAGAAGTACTCTTATCCGTAATCATATTCATTTTTTAAATCAGAATAGGCTAGTGTAAAAAAATAAAATAAATAAGGAAATAAAATAAACACATTTTATTAATGTAAAAATAGTAGTTTTTGTTGCAACACACTGTGGAAATCAAAATTGGTGATAAATGTTTTAATTCATTTGTGTATGTAAATGAATTATAATGGAAAATAGTTCTACAAACACTCATATTCTTTTTATCACTGATTTGGAAAAAATGCTTGAATATCATATTTTTTGGCTTGTGGGTTTAATGAAATTTCTGAAAACACAGTCAGGACAGTCATGTTTTGAGGGTCCAAAAGGGAATATTTTTAAAACCTATTTCTATTCTAAGTATCCCTTGCTATCTACTTTCTAAACCAATTTGAATCACTCAATTTGGATTTGAAACGAAAAAGTTAGAACCAAAACATTGACAAGGTGTCTAGTAGGCAACTTAGGAACAAAGTTGGGACAGTCAATTTTTGGAGGCCTAAATGACAATATTTTTAAAAAATATTTCTATCCTAAGTAGCCCTTGATGTCTACTTTCCAACCCAATTTTAATCACTCAATTTGGATTTGAAACGAAAAAGTTAGAACCAAAATATTCATTGTTGTTCTAAGTGGGGTAATCGAAAATGACTCTGTTATGCAGGTTGTTCTAAGTAAATTTGACATATCATATCATTGAATTTTTAAAACATGTTTCTATTGGAGATAGAAATTTGAATTATATCTCATCTGGCTTTGGAATCACTCAATTTGGACAAAAAACAAAGAAGTTGTGATTAAAACACTACAGGTTAGCATGATTGGCCACTACTCTCCCGCAAGTGACAAATAAATTTTACTTTGTTATTTTCTCCATGGATTTCTTATACATAGTAACTATTTGTTGTTTTTTACATAATTCTTAGATTATGGGAGCCCGATCACCTCTCTTTCTCCATGATTTAATGTTTTATTGCAGGTAGACAGTCGTTTTTTTGCAGGTCCTAGGAGAATAAAGAAGGTCAATTTATGGACGAGCGATTCTTGAAATAAATTTTAATGAAACAAGGGAATTTTATCCAACTCATTGCCCAATGGATTCATAACACAAGAAATGAAGAATTGATTTTCAGTTGAAGATTCATGTCATGTCACTGCTGCCAATACATTTTTCCAAAGATTTTTTTTTTCCTTGCCTTAAGAAATAACATCATAGCTGTTGTAACTTAATTTATTTATTTACATATTGTTTTTAAATAAAATGTTGTTTCTTTTCTGATTTATCTTATATTTTTGTGTTTCAGGGGTTGCTTCTTTCAAATTGTAACCCATCCTCAGCATCAATGCAGTGAACAACTAATTCGTTTTTTGCGTGCCTGCATTTTTGTTGTTCCTTTCAAAGGAACAACACTTTCACATTTTTGTTGTCCCTTTCAAAGGAATAACACTTTGACATTTCTACTATTCCTTTTAAAGGAACAACAAAGTTTTGTTCCTTTCAAAGGAACATCACTTCCACATTTTTGTTGTTCCTTTCAAAAGAATAGCACTTCCACATTATTGTTGTTCCTTTCAAAGGAACAACACTTCCGCATTTTTCTTGTTCCTTCGAAAGGAACATCACTTTCACATTTTTGTTGTTCCTTTCAAAGGAACAGCACTTTCGCATTTCTACTATTCTTTTCAAAGGAACATCATTTTTTGGTAAAACTGGTCAAAAATGCATCGCCGCTTTTCACCTACTTTTGGAGGCCTTCCCCTTAGCCAAATTGAGTGCACAATAGCTCGTTGGAAATATTGTCGAGTATACTTTCCAGAAAATCTTGAATTTTGCAATTTGGAGTTCAGTTTCTCTGTCAAAAGTCCAATTTCGCAAGACTGGTCAAAATTAGCATAATGAGGCTGCCGAAATGCATAGTGATGTTGCTATCAACTTTTTAAGGCCTTCCTCAACTCCAAATTGAGCTCATAATAGCTCATTGGAAATTCATTTGTGTTTACTTATGAGTTGATTTATCAAGCAAGTCATTTGGGCATCTCATATAGGAGAAAATTTGATTTTACCAAGGTCACTCGAAAGGTGCACTAACCCTCCTGAAGCAAATGATGTTTTCGACATTTCTCCCAAACCATGAAACCTGTGTAAAAAATAAAAGGGGTTTTTCTTCGTAAGTCAATTATGGACAAAAGCCTCTCTCTCTTTTCTCAAATTCATCTTTTCGTGCCCAGAAACACAGTTTGAAGAAAATTGTCCCTTATGTGTGGTGAATAGCTTGTTCCCTGGAATGACTTCTCGACAAATGATGGAGACCTGATGTTTGATGATATGAAATGGCATCATAAATTTTGATATCCATCATACCTCCTCTGCTCAGATATATTTGAACAACACTTCTGCGTGTATTTTCCTTTGTTGTTCCCTACAAGGAACAACACTTTTTTAAGTGTTTTTGTTGTTCCTTCAAAGGAGCAACACTTTGGGAGTATTTTCGAAAACAACCCTTTCTTCCTCTTGTGGCATTATTTCTAGTTCATCTCAACCACATTTTACTGATTCCCTTTCATGGCATGAAATACACTACTTTTATGAGGATAAGAATTATGGATTCTATTGAAGCGAGTTAATATCATTCACGTTATGATCTTTAACAGGACAACTCCTTGATGATAGATTATTTTCAAAAGGGACACAATTATTTATATACTACTTTACTGCATTGTTTTCTGCTGTACATGACACTGATTGATCATCTTAATACCATGTTGGTTCCACCCTTCCTGGTTATAATCTTCTCTGTCTGTAATAAATGAGATTATGGGTATATTTTTTTCTATTGACATGTTCAACTTCTTCCACCATCCCTGCTCTTAAGGAGTACTGAGCCTCCCTCTTTTTATCATAAAAATGTGTAATAACAACAAAATTTTGTTCGCAAATGGAGGATAGGGGGTCTCATTGCGAGCCAGCCTACCATGTTCATAAAGTTGTAACGAAGTGACATTCCCATTATGGCCACCACATCAGGGTTATGATCCATTAGATAGCCAAATTATCCTTGGAATAGGAGGTCTCATCACGAGCCGGCTTGATCACTTTTGCTACATCCCAGTGAATTGCAGTGTGGTTATCTGGTTACCACGCTAGCACACTAATCTCTTCTATAGAACAGCACTGGAACTCTCCATTTATAAATTGAGGATCCTAGCTCATATGGGTTAAAAAGCAACCTTGCTAAGGTTATGGACGCCTGTTGGAAGCAGAGGCTCTGCTTATGGTATTGAAGTTATATATTATTCTCAATTATTACTATAATACCCTTTTCTTATTCTCTCTTTTTATCGGAGAAGTTATTTCCTTAAATTTTCCCTGTTTTGAACCTTTACGCATGAGAAATTGTTTTCTGATCAATCGCATCATTTTCAGCTAGAATACTGTCAGCAAAGCATCTTTTTGGCATATTGTTGTCCTTTTTCTTTTTTAACTTATCATCAATCAAAAGCATCCTATCTCTTATTCGTAGCTATCTTTACACACTCTCTTCTCATTATAACCATAACTTTCGTCGTCCTATCATTGATATGTGTACTCTGCTTCTTTCACTGTCGTATTGTTCATTCCCTTGCCTTGCCGTCAACACAACACCTTTCAAAGGCTTGATGTCATGGAATCCCTTTTCCAATTGGAGGGGGGAATGTATGCATTATGGGATAGCATGTGATATGATTATTGCACTTTGCCATAACTTGTTGATTTGACAAAATATTAGTATTGCATATATAGAAAAGTTTTTCTGATTGAAATTTTTGCATGCATCTTATTTGTTGCTATTCAAAACTAACATTGTGGATTCAAGAACATTGTATGAAAAATAGTGATTTGTTTACAGGAGAACAACAAGTATGGGGGGGGAACTCTACTCGCAGTATGACCACACTATTGCAACTAACAGACGAGGCTCAAGAAACTCACAAACGCGAACAATTTTTCAGACATGATGTGCTTGCCTAGATCCCACCTTTTGCATCACTTTCAACATCAACTCTACCTACATTAGCTTCAACAAATGCGAGTCCATATATGTCATTCCACATTTTATTTTTTTTGGGAGGTAAAACTTGAGGTAAAATAGCATAATTTTCTGATTTATTACGAATTTAGGAGAATTTCATGAAAATCCATTGAGCATTATTTATCATCCTTCATTCCACATCTTTACCGCTTCCCATTTTTCAGCGACATATCATCTTTCAGTTTGGGGGAGTGTTGTTTTCATTCATTTCTTTCTTATGACAATGTCATTAATATTCTTTATCATCCATTGCTATTCTTATTCATTCTCAACACCTCCCTTATTCCATTATTGTTTTACACCAAGCATAAATTTCAATAGATGGTAGCGACCACCTCAATTTATTTTCTAGCATTGCATGAGGGCATGTTAATTCTTCAGTTTGGAGGGAGGAATTGTTACGCATGATGGATGTTTTCTACTTTATTTCTCATTTAAGGCATACAATTTCATTTTTATACAGTGCAGAAATTGATTTCCACATATATTTAAAACTATGAACTCAATTCTTGTGATTTCTGGAAAACACAGATGTATTATTAAAATACACAGACCCAGATAATTTCAAGTTAAATTAGTTCACAAAATTTTGGAAATCATGCACTATCACCTACAGCCATTTTGTTTATATCTCATGATTCGTGCATCAAAATCTGATTTTTAGATCATAGAAGCATTAATATATTATAAATCTAGTTGCAACATTTCAGCAAAATATGGTTTGTAGTTTTTGAGAAAATGGTTAATGAAATTGTTGTTACTTATATCATATTTTGTTGCAACTTCATATACACATAACTTGAACTTCAATATAAAAATTGTTACGCCTTCATCAAGATTACTAAAATTGAATATTCATTAATTGAGGAAGAATTCATTTGTTCTATCCATTTCATGAGCTAAAATGAACAATTTTTTATTTCTTGGTTAACACAAAGTCTTTGGGTTGCATGAAGACATGTAATATATTCAATTTTTTGTTGCATGAGGACATGCAATATATTCAGTTTGGGGGTATGTTGGGTCGTTAATATGTCATTATTATTAACACTTTTGAACGCTTATTCTACCCATTTCTACCATTCTTTATCACGTCATTTATCATAATTTATCATATAATTCTATTTTATAATTATTTATGCTCTTATGGATAAATATTATTTCTTCTCCTTTATTTTTAATAAATTGATTATTATGCATGTTTTTATCAATGATGGTTTATTAATAAATTTGTTCACCATTTTAGCCTTCAAGATATTTTTCAGATTGAAGATTTGATCATTAAATGTGCCAACTCAGAAATTCGCTGGAATAAAAAGTGACGATTTTGCATTGGACGTTTTGGGCAAATGGAGAAGAATCTGGAAAATCCGAAACATGGGTTTTGTCCAGAATGTACCAAATTAGATTTGTAGTGTGCCACTTTTCCAAATTCGGTCTATACTAAGAGAAATGGAAGGTTCTCTGAAGAAATTTTTCTCAGATTCGCTGTTGTGGCCATTTTCCAAATTATCTCAGCTGCAATACCAAAATCGACCTATTCCTGTTGAATGCTAATGGGGAGATATTCCAGATATGATCTTGTTTATCAATTTGTTGTGAGCAATCCAATTTTTTAATGAGAATCATATTGTAATCATCTTTTTTGTAACTGCTCTCTGCTCTCTCTATACTTAAATGAAAACAGAGATTAGAGAAGGAGATTCATGATTCATGATGGGATAGATTATGAGAGATTAAGTTAGGGATTATTAGAGATAGGATAGGATAGGAGGAAATGGGGACTGTTGCATTGCCATTGTAATTCTCAAGGCTTTTGCTGTTGTAATGATTTCACAGTTTGATTATTAATAAATAAAAGAGTTGTTGTTCCATTATTTGATACTGGAGTAAGTTCGGCGGTGCTTCACTGGTGGCTAAGGGCCCGACCCTGGTGGATCTACTTGCTACCTATACCATTATTTTACAGTTCTAGTCGTGTGATGGTTTGATCTACTTTTCATTGCTTTTGACTTGCATTGCTTTCTATCTTCCTCTTCTTGTACATTTTCCTAAAATCGTTTCGTGCATGAAATCGCGATTGGATCGCGTTGCTATTTTCTTCCACCATAACAAAGATTGTGATTCATTATAACTTAAATTGTTATGTTTTTCATTTAGGTTATAAAGCTTCGTTGTTCACTTTAGATTCTGTCGTGCATTACAGGATGCTGCTTATTTAGTATTGCTACTCATTTCTATTAATTTCATAATGTTGTTCATTTCCATTTAGTATTGTTGTTCATTTAGCTTTGCGGTTCATTTCCATTTAGCATTGTTGTTCATCTTCAATAATTTAGTATTACTATTCATTTCCATTAGTATTTCATTTCTGTAAGATGAGCTTTGGTGTTCAATTCATTTCCGCTAAAGTTAAGCTTTGCTGTTCAGTTTTTCAATAGACTTAGTCGCTGTTCTTTTCTGCAAGGATTTGATTTAATCTTTTAATTGATATTGCAGCAAGTGTGTTTTAGTAAGCATTTCCAATTGAATTGCCATTTCCGGTTATTTGTTTTAGTGTGGATTGAAAGATCAACAACTGTAAAGAACATTGACTATAGTTGTCTAAGTTCTGAAATTGGAGATCTTGCCTATGATTGATTTTCATTTTCATCAGTTTATGGGGGAGAGAGTTATCATTACTGAGTCCTCGACTAATGATTGTTTGAGTGAATGATTTGGTTCAAAAAATTTCAGTTCTTGCTGTTCCAATTAGATTTTGTTTATAGCATTCATTTATCTTTGCATTTTAAAGTACTATACTGCAAAACATTACTCTTGAGCAAGTGACCGCTTCAGACTAAGTACACTCTTTAAATAAAAAACCGTCCTTAGGTTGACAATTAATGTGAAGATAATTAGGAGTTAAAAAAACACCTTTTATCACTCAACATAGGGTACCCAATATTAGGAGAGTTAGGCTTTTGAATGTCACCAAGCCCACTAACATAAGGGCCAACCTGTTGTTCAACTATAGGTGCAGGTGGAGGAGGAGGAGCTTGTATAGTCCTCATCAAAGAAGTGTTAGATGGAATTCCATAAATAGGTAACAAGGGAGAGGTCTATGGATTGGATGTTGCATGAGAGAAGGTACCAAATAATGATTGATAACCAGGTGGGACATACGAGCCACCATACAGATGTGCCTATGGTGATGTCGCAAACATGGATGAAGAAGCAACACTAGTTGTCTCAACTATAGGGGTGGACACAGGCTGGGAAAGCATAGCGAATTTAGTCATGGTTAACTGTCCCAAATAAGATTGTTGCGAGAAACTCACGGGTGAGTGGGAAGAATTAAGTAACGGAGTTTCTGTTGGAGTTTGAGGAGGAGGAAGAGGAAAATATTGATAAAAGTGAAGTTCACTCTAATGACAAGAGTAGAGGGATGAGGTTCTTCCTATGGGATCTCTTTGATACTCATAAGACCAGGTGGAAGAGGTTCACCATCGGGTTAAAGACATATAATTTTCGGTTGTGTCTGAGATAGAGGAAGAGAAGAGGGAAGTCCTGAAGTAACAAGGGAAGATGGTTGAGGTACCTCAGGTTGAATAACATTAGGTAATAAAGTATCTGATTCAATAAAGTCAAGTTTAATGCCCTGAGGCAATAAAGTCTCGGGTGTAGTAGTTTCAACTGTGTCAGATTCACCAACAAATGATGAAGTAATCTTAGGCTCAGTACTCAAAGGAAGAATGATTCTGGTAGATCAAATTCAGGAGGAGGACTAGAAGTAGTTCTTGAAGATCTTGATTTGGTAGTTTTTGTCTTCTTATGCTTCTAACAATGACCAGGAGTATCTTGTGGTGGAAGAGGAGGCTTATTTTGCATTCTACATGAGCAACAAAGAGGAGGGGTGTGTTCTTCCATATTGGATTAATAAATTTTAATAATTAACACAAAAATAAATAAAAAAGAGGGTAATACTAGGCATAAAGGTTTACCAAGCAATTATTAACTACAATATACACCTTGGTGAACCAAGGACTTAACGTATGTGCAGGAAATCTCCTCGAATGTTGTGTTCGACGTATCACGTATTCAAGGTGGTTGACTTGGTTACCTATGGCGAGGATAGAAACCTATGGTGGACTTCTAAAATATACTCGACAGTACGTGGAAGTGCAGTCTGTAGTAGTGTTGTCTAATGCATAACTGTTTGATGAGTGCTTTCCCATATACTTTTCGTGCATGGAGCGCCATCCAATATACCCAAAGGTACATGAAGTACGATATGATACACTTATGTACATGAAACAATATATCACTCCTAGGATACAACGTTGGAAAACAACAATAGCTCCTACATTTAACAATACCGGAACACGTCTCTAACCTAGACCTCTAAATTTTTGCGTTAATGTGACAAAAGCTCTTTAGGTTGATTCAAAAGATTTTAAAGTTAATCTTTGATTAAGTTTCAATTTCATGGCTCACCATTAATTTCACCTGAATATCCTAAAATGAAAGCTAGCATGAAGAAATGGAAGCTTTCACTTTCAATGAGAATATATATAAAGAAGGGAAGTGACAAAGAATATGAAATAAACAATAATTAAGTGTAATTCCCTGAAATGTAACTGTTCCAATTCAAATTTACTCACAAAACCCTAGATTCCAATGCAAAGAGATTTTTATTTCCAATTTTCTCTTAATTTTCAAAATGAGATAAAACTAAGATGCATGTCTAATCACTAATAAAACAAACTTTTCATAACGATGACTAGAACGCCAATTATTTCAAGCACTCAATGACCAACCAAATTAGTTTGCTTATGACCTAATGATAAAAAAAAAAAACAAAAATCTAAACAAATTATCATCAAAGGAAATAAAAATCATAAGAAAACCATATGGAGGCTTCTGAGAGATACTAAGACATTGAGGTAATCAAGGAAGAGCAATTGAAAGAAGACTGGACAAAGAGAAATTAAAAACAAGGAAAATTTTGGCATGAAACAGGGATCATCACGGATGCTTAAAGGGCACCAGTGCTCTATAACACAAGCAAAAAGAGGGTTGGGATGCACTACAATGTAGGTGAAGGGAAGTCTAGGGTGCACTGCAATGCACTATCTCCAGACCAAAGGGTGCACAGATCAAGAAATATCAAGTTTTGGCACAAAAAATGCAATGGAATCTCAATGACAGGTCTTCTTATGTCTAATCAAGACTGAGTGAAACTATAAATATCAAAACAAGATGCACAATAGACACTAAGAGCAAGAAAAAACCACCAAGGAATTGAATCGATCCCCAGTGTGGTCGCCAATTCGTTATATAGAATCTACGAATGCAAACATAAGTGTCTTCCCTAGGTTTGGTTGGCAACTTAGAACAACAGAAATCAAAGGGCATAATGTCTCCCTTAAGTAATTGAAATATGGTATGAATTATACGTGGAATCTGTCGCAAGCTTCACTGCTTCCTTAACTTGTACACTCCAATCCTAGCTTTGATTGCTATAATTAGAACCTGCACAATCAAACAAGACAAGCCAAATATCTATGACATCTATCTAGCATAATCCAATCACTTCATTCAATATATCAACATGGTATTGAAATAAATAAAATCATAACATCATATATAGGAAAAAAATCTACTATTTTTATTAATAGAGATGGAGAGAGTTACAGCCAAAAATAGGAGTTGATCTTATAGAAGAGCTCCCCAGGTGTTTTGGGAATATTTAGTGTTTTTGGACAAACGCTGAAGAGCGTCATAAATGGGTAATTATATGGGCTCATTTTACCTCCTAACCTAGTCAAATCAACCATTCTCTTAGCTTATTGTATGATATTCTGATTATATTTATGCTTATGGAGTGAGTTGAGTTAGTTATGATGCCATGTGGTCTAACATGTGTTTAATGCAAATTATTGATGAATTTTGAGGTCAAAGTCAAGGATCTAGTGGACAAATAGCAGTAATAATTCAAAGTGAACAAAGGAGAGGACTTATAGGAGGGAATCCCCCTCATTTATTACTCCTCACTTCGAATTACCCTTCATTCAGCTTGGAGTACAAGTAGCCAAATCATGCACTAGAAGGTAGCCGAGCAAGTGGAGGATGACTGATGATTATCTCAAGTTTTAGGAGCCAAGCCTCCCTGATTTTAAGGAATTTGTTGGTAGCTTCATTTATATAAGTAGAGAGACCTACGGCCTCACTAGGGTTGGATATTTGTTGGATTTTTGCTTATGTAAACTCTACTCAACTTTGAGCTTATTATTTTGTGACAGTGTCATGTAATCTTGCTATTGTTTTGAAAATAAAGATGGAATCCTTTTTGAGTTAGCACTGAGTTACCTCAGAGGGATGAAGCTCTTGGGTTAGGGCCCAATCCAAGCAGCCAAGCTCCTCTTTACTTGTATTTGTATGTTTATTTCAGTTTGTAGATTATGTTGCTATTAGATGTATTTCTTTTATGGTTAAGAATAGGTTGCTTTTGATGATTCAGTAGTTTGCTTCCATTTGTGCTTTCTACAGTAGGTTATAGCAGGTTAAGTAGTGCTAAAAAGAAGATTCAAAAAGCTAGCAATAGTGCCTTGGCCTCTCTTCCTCCCTTTGGGACCATCATTTGAGGCAAAGACCCTCTTGCTACCCCAAAAACATAGATTTTCCTCATTCATAGGGCTTCTCGTGGTTGCAGCTTTTTAGTAGGTGAATAGTCAACTTTGCTTTGCTTCATATTTTCTTCATCATGCTCACTTCTTTATTTGCAATAGTCTTCTTTCATGCTTTTGTTTCTTGCAGCATTTCTCAACATTTCCTTTCATAGATCATAGCTTAGACTAGTTTGATGCAAAACTCTGTTTTTCTAGATGCACTCATTTCATTGCTTGCTTGATGTTATTGGTTAACTAGTCAATTCCTTTATAGAAAATATCTTATTGCATTAGGCCAACTTATAATCCATCACATCCTTCATCTGATCCATGCCCTACAGGTTGCCCAAACCTCACCTCAATTCTGCCTTAGTTTCTTGCATTTTCCATAGAACTTCTTCCTCTCTCATTGAGCAAGCCCAATCATCTTCCTCTCTCCCGGTGATTCATGGTAGACCTTAGGTGCCCTAACACCTCATTCCAACCTTCATCCACTTCTTCCACCCACTCTCACACCCTCAAAACAGTGAAAACTGCTCTCGGCCTCCTCCTGTAGGCCTCCTGTAGTGGCCCTGTTTTGCTCCTGTAGATTTCCTTGTAGGCTTTCTTTTGAAGGCCGAGTGTGGGAAAAGCCTCCAGAAGGCCACCTAAGACCTCCTAGGACCCATCCACACCATCCTACATCCTCTTAAGTCCCAAAGCCACCTCCAACGCCACCTGTTCGCATGTCAATTTCACATAAAAATCCAAAAATATGTTTTTTGCTTATTTACTTCTAGAAATAGATTAGGTAGATGTTGTTTACTTCCTTGAATAGGTAATGGCATTCCTTTCATGGTTTTAATATTTCTTTATGCAAAAGTAGGATTAGTTGGTTAATTAGGGTTTACTAGGTCTGTTTTACATTTCAGTCTTTCTCCTTTCTGCAGTTAGAGTAGCATCTGTAGAGTAATCTTTCTATCCTTTCATCACATATAGAGCTTCTTCTAGAATCCATAGAAGTTGGCTTGAGCTCCTAGTGATCTTACGCCGACTAACCAAGTGACAACTTGTAGTAAGAACTAGTACTTGAGCATACAGCACTGATGCTTCCAATATTGTTACGAACTAACAGGTTGATAAGAGTAAAGTAGGCAGCCTAGGAGTTGTAGCATTATTGTTGCAATACTGGTGCTCACCACTTTTTGGCGTTGTTTCCAAGGAAGCATCAGAGTATCCTATGATTACTTCTTTCTTGTATCTTATATTGCAACATTCTGCTAATAGTTTATTTCAGCAAAAGTAGACTAGTCATTTATTTTCCTTCAATTCTGCATTTCCTTGCTTTCCTTTTCAATTCTGCAAATTTCATTTCAGCAAGAGTAGACTAGTCATTCCTTTTCCTTCAGTTCTGTATTTCTTTGCTTTCTTCTTCAATTTTGCAAATTTCATTTCAACAAGTTCATTTCAGTTAGTTGCAATTTGTTTTGTTCAATCAATTTTAGTTTTGCAGGTACTATCAGTGTGGGAAAAAAGAAACAAAAACCAACAAAAAAGATTTCCTTTCATGCCTCGTAGGAATAGAGATAACTCAGGAAAATTTTTACCCAACACCCCCACTACTTCACACGGCCAACCTTCTCTCTTTTTCTGCAACTGCGATCAAGAAGAACCCTTAGGTGAACAGCAAGACATATTTGAAGAACCTATAGGAGAAGAAGAAGAAGAAAACATTCCTTTGGAGCCAATGGCTGAAAACAAAAATTCTAGGGGGAATAGAGAGAGAATAGAGGGTACCTTTCCCATTTGGGAGACTAATGGGGACGCCAAAATGAAGAATATAATCCCTTCTGCCCTACCTCATTTCCATGGTCTGACTACAGAAGATTCTGACACCTTTTTGTTCGAGTTTGTTGTTATCTGTCGAACCTATGACTATGCAAAAGATGAGCAAAAGTTGAAAATTTTCTCTTCTACTCTTAAGGATGCAACACTATGTTGGTTCATGGGATTACCTGGCAATAGCATCACAACTTGGGCTCAGATGTAGCAAGCCTTTAACAACAAGTATCGAGACTATTGTAGGTCAAAAGATACTAAAGAAGAAATTTTCCGAATGACTATAGGAAGTGATGAGTCCCTGGAAGACTATGAAGAGAGGTTCCAGCTCAATTACAAAAGGGTCGGGTGTACACTTGCCCTTGAGTCTCTGAAGTTGGTCCTGCTCAGAGGAATTTAGGAAGATCTTTTAGACACCCTCCATCTATTGGCTAGGGATGACATCTACCAACTGTACTATGAGGACATAAAGACTGTTTTTAGAAACCATTCTAGAGCAGCCAGAAAGAAAGGTAGGGGGGAGTCAACCCGTAGCCAGTACCTCTTCCTCTAACTCATCCATTAAAGGAGAAATTGGAAAGATGTTGGAAGACTTCAAGAGTGAGATGTTGTAGACTCTTTCCATGCAAATGGATACCTTACATATCAAAAGGAAACAAGAGGAAGTAGAGAGGGCTTTGGCCATTTTTTGCCCTAGATGCACCAGGAGGCATCCTAGGAATGAATGCCCATTGAACTCTGTAGAGGTTTGTTCAGTCTGTGAAGAGAATCATTCTACAGATAAGTGCCCTTCCTTGCCCGGACTTAAAGATGTATATTAAGGGGCTGAGGGAGTCACTGAATAGCTCTATTACATAAACCAAATGAGGCCGCATGGACCTAGACCATATCAGCAGGGGATGCAAGGGACATCTCAGGCATACTACAACCCCAACCAAGTCACTTCCATACCTTCTTATGGCCCCCCTGCTCATCCTTCCTGATCCACACCTCCTCCTTGGTCCTTCACATCTCAATATCATGCCCAACTAGCCACCCATTCATTTCAATTCTATGGTCAGCCACAACTTCAGTGGAATGCATCTCATCAGGGGTGGAGGCCCAATACAACTCTCCTCCCACTCTTTTTCCTCCACCACCTACCCAACCACAAACGTTACCTCCTGCTCCACCAAAGCAACCCTAAATGCATGCTCAACCAAATCCAAACTTGAACAATAGACAAGATTAGCAAGTGTATAGTGGGGAACCATCATGCCTGACCTATGTTGTGGAGATTCAGGAAATTAGCTTGCGATCTGGGAAAGTTCTCGCAGGTAGCCAGCCTCCACCCAGGGAGGTTGAGGAAGATAAAGAGGAAAGCGAACCTAAAGAAAATCCACCCTTTCCTGAGAGACTATCCGCGATAGTCCAGCCTACCCCAGAAGAAACTGAACTCCTGGGAGAATTGAAACATTTATGTGTGAAGATACCACTTCTCCAAGCCATAAAATATGTGCTTATCTACAATAGGTTGATCAAAGAGAAGTGCTTTAGGCATCCAGGAAGGTGCAAGAGAGATGCCCCAACCATCAATGTCATAGGGCAACTGTCCGACATGATGTTAGTGCAGGTAATTGTCCAAAATATCTAGACCCTGGAAGCCCAGTAGTTGATGTCCACATCAATGGCACCATGATCCCACACACATTGATTGATCTAGGAGCTGCCATTAATGTGATGACAAAGGACACAATGCTCAAACTCAACCTCCAGGGCTCCTTGAGGAAGACCACGACTGTGCTACAACTAGCAGACCGCTCCACCGTGACCCCTGAGGGGATTGTGGAAGATGTGATGGTCTCCATTGATTCTTGGGAGTACCCTACTGATTTCTTAGTTCTCCAGCGAAAGGTAAAGCTCACTGGGTATCCTCTCATCCTGGGAAGACCCTGGTTGGCTACCGTCGATGCCTACATCAGCTGTCGAGTTGGGAACATGACCATAAAGAACAGGCACATGTCCAAGTAGTTAATTCTATATCCTCATGCCCAACCCTTGCTATAACATGATCTACCTCTCTGATTGGAGGAAGAAGATGAGGATGAAGTCTATTCTGCACCACTTTGTGCATTAGAAATTGCCATGGGGGGAAAACCACAAGATGAGAATGATATGATTGAAAATTTGATTCAGAATCCACCTCTCAATGTATCACCATTAGAGGACATAGTAAAAGAAACCCAAAACAACCCCTCAATTGATCTCTGTGCGACCGAATCCACTCCTCTCCGTGTTAAGAATATAGATTTTGGCCCAGAAAGAACCTTGAAAATCAATCCATCCCTATCCACTTCCCAGGAGAAGGAACTGTGTAGCCTGATGAGAAAACACCTAGATGCCTTTGCCTGGAGTTCTAAGGAGATGAAGGGAGTGCACCCTTCAGTATGCACTCATCATATATACATCAAGAAGGATTTCAAGCCATTCAGGCAGCCTCAAAGGAGGATGAATCCAACACTTAAAGATATTGTTAAGGAAGAATAGCAGAAATTTCTTGATGCAGGATTCATCTATCCCATCTCTGACAGTGAATGGGTCTCTCCTTTGGTGCTACTGCCAAAGAAAAATGGTCAGTGGAGAATCTGTGTCGACTATCAGGAATTGAACAAGGCCACTAAAAAGGATCATTTTCCTTTACCTTTCATAGATCAAGTGTTAGACGGTCTGGCAGGGAAATTTTTTTTCTCTTTCCTAGATAGGTTTAGCGGGTACAATCAGATTCAAATCAGCCTGGAAAACCAAGATAAGACCACTTTCACTTGTTCTTGGGGTACCTTTACATACCGGGTCCTTCCTTTTGGCTTGTGCAATGCTCCAGCCACTTTTCAAAGAGCGGTATTGAGTATATTTTTCGAACTAGTTCATGATGCAGTAGAAATATACATGGATGATTTTACTACTTATGGTTCTGACTCTCAGGAAGCTTTATCTAACCTAGGAAAAGTTCTAGACAAGTGTATTGAGATGAACCTATCCCTCAGTCCAGAGAAATGTGAATTTTTTATGACTAAAGGGACCATGTTAGGTCATGCAATATCTCAGCAAGGACTGTAGGTCGACCCCAACAAAATTGCCATCATCCAAAGGGTCTCACCTCCTCAAAAGGTGATAGATGTCAGAAGTTTCCTAGACTTAGTTGGGTATTATAGGAGATTCATTAAATATTTTAGCAGGCTAGCCCCTCCTTTGTTTGGCCTCTTAGGCAAAGATCTCGAGTTCATATGGTTAGAAAACTGTCAAGAAGCCCTAGATACCTTGAAGAGCGAGCTCGTGAATACCCCAATTCTGAGAGGCCCAAACTGGGCCCTACCTTTCCACATTCACACAAATGCCTTGAACAAAGTAATAGGAGCAGCCTTAAGACAAATTGATGAAAAGTTACCTTATGCCATATACTTTATAAGCAAAAACTTGTCAAAAGCAGAGTTAAACTATACAGTGACTGAGAAGGAACTCCTAGCTGTCGTGCATTCCTTAAACAAATTCAGACATTATATCACAAGCTATCAAACCTTTGTGCACACTGATCATGCTACAATTAGATATTTAATGAACAAACCAAATGTAAATGCTCTCATTATTAGATGGTTGTTTTTACTGCAGCAGTTTGATTTGACCATTATTGATAAGCCTGGTAAAGAAAATGTTGTTACTGACTTTTTGTCTAGAGTAAATTTGCATGCAGGTGAAGAAGGAATGGTGGATGACCAAATGCCAAATGAACACCTATTTGCTATCTCAGTACTCTCCCCATAGTTTGCTGATATAGCAAACTACTTGGTTTTGGCACAGTTCCCACCGCACCTATCCTCAAAAGAAAAGAGCAAGGAAGTAAGGAAAAGCGCCCCTTTCACCTGGATTGGAGGCAATCTCTTCAAACTTAGCCTAGATCATATCTTGAGAAGATGTTTCAAGGAGGAGGAAGTCTTTGACATCCTCCTGACCTATTAGGCCCCTATACTACTAGTGTAACCCCTTATTGTTATTAGTACAACCCACTTATTATATTGATGTACCCACATAGCACCCATATTGTTACTATTGTGCCCCATAGAAGCCCACTATTGTTATTATTGTGCCCTTACATTATTATTGTTATGTAGGCTCTAATTATGTTATGACCCCTTAGACTCCTATATATAGAAAGGAGGACTTTTCATATGAATCATCCAAGAATTGTTCATTTATGTAATGTAAAGGAGATTGCCCCCTCGAAGAGGCTAAATTCTAAAGCGTTGATCTATCTTTTCTATCCTTCTTGAAGCTGGTTTCATAACATTTGGTATCAGAGCTTTGGATTCTAGGGTTTCGCTGCTCCAAACAGGTCATTGTGGAATTTTCACTATAACTTTTTTTTTGCGACGTTTCAAAAGCTAAAAAAAAACCCATTTGAGAAGACATCGCGCTGAACCTCAGGTCCGAATTTCAGAGCTTTTTGCGTTATATGTCCGGAGATATGATCTGAGGAAATTGGTCCTTTTGCAAAATCCTGAATTACATTCAAAATAGGTGACTTGGGGAAAATCGTCATAACTTTCTCTCTGAGCATCAGATTGAAATTTCATAAGAAGGTACAGAAAGAGGATGGATTGTAGCTTTGTGTATATAGTTTTCAAAGCCAAATGTCAAAACAGGGACACATGGCACGTCGTACAAGTTCGCTCTACTGAATTATTCTATAATCAGGTCACTGTGGGAGATTTGGCATAACTCTTCACTGGAGAATCCAATTGGGGTCAGATTGGTAGCATTGGAAAGAGGACACAGAGGACTACTATAGGTCGTAGTTTTAGAACTTAAAGATCTAAAAGTACAAAGTTACAGTCATTTCAAGATCGAGCTCCTAAAATCAAGAAAAAGCAAGATGAGGAATTTTGATGGCAAGGATCCGGTAAATTGGATACGTCAGATGGAGCAATATTTTGATCTACATGGTGTACCAGTGTTACAAAAGGTATGTATTACATCTTCATATTTAGAAACAGATCAATTTTATGGTATAAAGGGCTTTGTTCTCGTAAAAAACTTGTTATGTGGTCAATTTTCACGGAGGAAATGATAGCACATTACGAGAATACAAAGAGCAACACCTTCTTTAGAGCAACACCACAACAATTGGAAATAGTAAAAGGGCTTTGTTACATATTGGAAAGTAAAATTATGGCAACAAGGAAGTCTACCCCTCACAACTATAAAGATGGAAG
>APFE030068198.1:170781-189848 GCA_000404065.3 Pinus taeda
TACCACTCCTCAAACTATCAAGATAGAAGGACATATCAAGAAGAAAAATGTTCAAGAAGTGAAAGATCACATCGAGCATCAAGAAATGAATCCTACTATATCTTGTAAAGGATTGGAAGAATTTACCACTCCTCAAACTCTAATGATAGAAACACATATCAAGAAGAAAAAGGTTCAAGCAGTGAAAGATCACGTCGAGCATCAACAAAAAGTTCTCCAAATTTCAGAGGATAACACCACTTTGGTGCAAAATCGAATGAAACAACACGTAGATCAACATTTTAGTGGAAAATGTTTTCAGGTAGGTGATTTAGTATTTTTAATGCTACATCTCAAGCAAGCTATTTATAAGAAGGAAATGTTGGCAATACTACATGCACTTAAGAAATGGCAACCTTACCGAATGGGAATGCACTTCAAGGTAAAAATGGATCATGATAGTCTTAAATGCTTTTTATTAGAAGAACAAGAAAAATGTGTCACAAACATGTTGGATTATGACTTTGACATCATCTATAGAAAATGGAAGAAAATTTTTGTTGCAGATGCACTCTCAAGAAAGGATGAAGATGTGGAAGCATTCTTTTGTGTTATTTCTATTATCCAACTAGATTGGATAAATGAAGGGATGAATGGAAGAAGGACGAAGAAGTATGGCCACTTATTCAAAAGTTGCAAAAGATCCCAATTCAAACAATATTCCCAGAAATTGAAGAGGAAGGAAAAATCATATTGGAACCTAGAGCAGTCACAGAAACAATAACCGGACAGCTACGAAATCAATCAATTTCAGAGTATCTCATCAAGTGGAAGAACTTACACGCTGAAGATTCCACATGGAAGGACAAGAATTTTATACAAAAGCATCAAGAACTACTCAAGCATTGAGGACAACACTTTTTGAAGGAGAGGGGCATGTTAGGCCCTATACTACTAGTGTAACCCCTTATTGTTATTAGTACAACCCACTTATTATATTGATGTACCCATGTAGTGCCCATAGAAGCACTATTGTGCCCCATAGAAGCCCACTATTGTTATTATTGTGCCCTTACATTATTATTGTTATGTAGCTCTGATTATGTTATGACCCCTTAGACTCCTATATATAGAGAAGAGGTCTTTTCATTTGAATCATCCAAGAATTGTTCATTTATGTAATGTAAAGGAGGTTGCCCCCTCGAAGAGGCTGAATTCTAAGGCATTGATCTATCTTTTCTATATTTCTTGAAGCTGGTTTCATAACATGACCTCTCATGACGGGCCTTGTGGAGGTCATTTTGCAGCAAAAAGAACTTCCCTCAAGATATTGCAAGCAGGCTACTACTGGCCCACTCTTCATCAAGATGTGAGGGGATATACCAGCCAGTGTGATTGGTGTTAGAGGATGGGGAAACCTACTCCAAAGGATGAGATGCCCATGCAACCTCAAGTGACTTTTGAGCCATTTAAGAAGTGGGGCATGGACTTTATGGGTCCTATCAACCCTCCTTCAAAGCAGAAACAATACACCATTGTGTGCATCGATTACCTGACGAAGTGGGTGGAGACAAAAGAAATCAAAGCAGTGACAGAGGAAAAAGTAGCTGAGTTTTTGAGAGAAAACATATTCTACAAGTTTGGGTATCCAAGAGAGTTGGTCACATATCAAGGCAGTCAGTTCACTTCCAATTTGATTGAAGACATGCTCACACATCATAGAATCAAGCACAGGACTTCAACCCCTTACCATCCACAATCCAATGGGCAGGTGGAGGTCACTAATAGAGCATTGGAAAGGATCATGACCAAGGTAGTGAGCAGCAGCAAAAAAGACTGGGTGGATAGATTAGTTGAGGCCACTTGGGCCTACAACACAACATGGAAGACCACCACAGGATTCACACCCTATGAGCTGGTCTATGGGAAGAAGGCTTTGTTGTCAATAGAATTTGAATTCAATACCCTAAGGATGGAAGCTCAGCTGGATCTAGACCTCAGCCATGCACAGAAAGAAAGATTACTTCAGCTCAATGGACTAGATGAACACATATTGCAGGCCCTTCTCCATACAGAGGTAGTTCAGCTTCTGAGGAAAATATGACATGACAAAAATATCAAGGAGAAGCAATTCCAAGAGGGAGATTGGGCACTATTCTATGATTCAAGATACAAATATTTCAAAGGCAAGTTGAGGACAAGATGGTTGGGACCCTACACTGTGGAGAAATGCAATGACAATGGTTCAGTTCTGATCAGAACCATTGATGATGAAGCCATCCCCATGCTTGTCAATGGACACCAGTTGAAAGTCTACAAGAAACCCCTCTCCAAGCGAGAGTTCATTGAAGATCTGAATAAGACAGTGATGGTAGTGGATCATGTCTTAGCCTCCACTTCACCCACTCACTGAAGAAAAAGCAAAAGAGAAATAAAAAATAAGGACTCAAGTGAAAACCTCCATGAGGCGCTTGAGTCCCATCATTGGGTTGAAAACCTCTTCTGGGACGGCCCAGTAATGTCAAGAAAAAAGAGAGAAAAATAAGATCCCTCAGTGAAAACCTCCCTTGGAGGCACCCAAGGCAGGCAATTAGGGTGAAAACCTCCCTGAGGTGCCCTAGTTGTTTTCAAAAAAAAAAAAATGAATTTTCATTTGCATTGCAGGTTGTAGGAGGACTAAAAGAAGTAGAAAAAGGTGCCAAGGGAATCTTGACATCCACACTAGCACCTATCCTACCTTCCCACACTTTTCTCCATCATTTTTGGCATTGCTTTCACCCCACTATGCTTCTTTTTCAAAAAATTGTGTTTTCTACAGGAGGCTTTGTGTTTTCTATAGGAGGCTCCTATAAGAATTACAAAGAGCCAGAAATGGATATAAAAGGCAGTTTGAGGGACGGGGGAGCTTCATAAAGAACTTACAAAACCTCGTACAGTCTTTAAACCTCCTTGCCATCATTTCCAACCTTGCATCACACCCCAAGCATCATTTTTCTTCCTGTCCAAGAAAAACACAAAAAAAAAAAAATAGTTTTTTAGGAAAAGAAAAAACAAAAAACAAAAAATAAGAGAGGAAGCACCACCATCCACCTCACCTAAATCCTACCTATTACCTCTCCATCTCTATATACATCTTTGGCATCCTCCTCGAAGCTCCAAGCACATTAAGAAGTTGAAGTTTCAAGGGGAGAAACAGCTACAGGAGCTCCTGTACGAATTCCTGTATTAACTAATCCCATCAAAACCCAGCACTAGCAGCAGGAGAATGCACACATGAATGTTGAGAAAGCACCTAAAGCTCAGACCCAACCAGATATGAACTTGCACAAGACAGCCACACATTAGCAAGCAGACAACATGCATCAAAAGAAATCAAGGCATGCAATAGAGAGAGAGCCACAACACCTCACAACAAATACATTCGGATCACAGGTAAGTAACTAACCCGCTCCTCTATTTGCATTTGTGTAATTAGAGGTCATGCAAAGGCAACGAGATGGTTGAGGTTGAATGAGGGAAAGGTGGCCGGTTAACTTGGCCACCTTCATCTAGTTGACTCCACTCATCCAAGATGTCACCCACATGTGTGCACAGTTAACTCCAGAAAGATGTCAAAGACAGGTAGTGGAGGAAGTGTGAACTTCGATGCAATCATGAGGGGTGATTACAAGGAGGGGCCATGATGACAAGGTAGGTGGGGACCAACGGTCTGAATATAGCCAACATATACTTTGCCAGCTCACCCCCCATCACCAGAAATATCCATAAAGGGTAATAAGTACTCCTCCCTGAGCACTCTCACCACCTTTTCCTTCATTCTCTCCTCGTAACTTAGCTACAGCAGTCTCCTTGTGCCCCCACAGCATCGTAACCATCATCCTCCATCGATCTCTCCCATACTCCTGCTCTCAACATTTTCTACAGGAGCACTTACAGATTCTATAGGAGCACCTACAGGAATTATATAGGAGGGACAACAGACTTCTACAAGAGGAGAAGTGAGTTGTTTTAAAGGGAGAAAACACGGATTTTAACACGATTTTTGGTGTAAAGAGGTAGGTTCCATGCATGCCCCCATTGAATATCAATATATTCAAGCAGTGGTTTCAATTTGAGGAGGAAATAAAGCTTTTGGAGGAGGAAATACATTTAAAAAAAAAAAAAAAAAACAGTCTCATTTAGTTCTCTGTTTTTCTCAAAAATTGTTGTCTCCATCTCCACATTTGGTTTCCCAAAAAAGTATAAACAAAATGATAGGAGGATTTATGATAAAGGAGCCCACCAACTCCACCAAGATCCATGCACATCCACAAGTGGTGGACATCTTCACAAGGGCAAATTGGATGAATTTCTTTGAGAAATTCTGAGGGTTTGATGAGGAGATTGCCCAAGGGTTTGCTCTCTCTGGTACCCCACACAAGAACTCATGCCATTGTCACATTTAGAGGTCTTTCCATGGATATAACCCCTGAATTTATCAATAGGGTCACTACCCTTCTTCTTGGGCTGCCTTGGAGTAAGGATGAGAAACCAATTGGTCAGGTTGCCAACAAAAACTTTTTCCAAAACAATGAAACCCCTGTAGAGGATAAAAATGGCATTAGAAGGGCTAGCATACCATATCCTTGGGATGAGGTTAGCTACCAAATAATCAAATACATTTCTTGTGAGGGGAGGTACAGCATTGTCTATGGTTATCACTTTAGAATCCTTCATGAATTAAGGTATGGAATGGACACTCTAGCCCCTCAGAAGCTCAGCATCCCCTACTTTCTCCTGCAGTCCCTCATTAACTCCAGCACGAAAGTTCAAGCAGGGAATTCAGAGCAGCTAGCACACCATGGGTTAATCAAAATCCTAGTGAGAGAAGCCCTCCATACATTTACACTCCCTATATCATGGGAAGTCTTCCGAAACATGACAGCTGAGGATGACATAAAGGCCCTAACCTATGATACCAGTCCTCCTGGCAGTGAGGAGGAAGAGCAGCAAGGGGGAGAAGGTGAAGCCACTGGTGACTTAGCAGAACAAGGAAGGAAGGAGGAAGAAACTAAGATAGAGGAGGAGAAAGCTGAAGAAACAGAGCAGGAAGAAACAGAGCAAACAGAGACGGAAGGAGGAGAAAAAGAGGCAGAACAAGGGGAAGGATCCCCTGAGACTCTGGAAAGGGAGGCAGCAGCTGCCCTCACTGCCCTCAATACACCAATCAAGCCAAAGCAAAAGAGGAAAAGGCAGGCCTCCATGTATTTCTAGGAAGAGCACAAGAATCAAAACAGGGGAACTTTGGCCCTCTTCAAAAGTGTCAATTACAATTGAAGATTCACCCTCTGCCCAAGGAAAAGAATCCCCTTCCAAGGCACCTATCACATATGAAATGGGGACTCCCAGATCTCCCACATGGAAAGAAAAGGTAGAACTACAGGACCCAAAAATAGTCCTATAGGATGCTCAGACAGCTCACTTTCAAAACTATAAGAGACCTAAAAGCTTGAGGAAAGGATGGAAGGACAACCACAAGTTAAGGAGGAAGAAACAGAGCTACAAGAACCTAATCCCCAACCTAGTCTTGCCTCCTACTACAATCTACTTGAGGGAGGAAGGATAATTCCACAAAAATTTGTAATTCCACTATTCTTTGAATTAGAGAAAGAGAGCATAAGAGCACATAGGTGGATGCAAATGGCCAAATCCAAAGGAGTTGAGGATATTGGCCATATGGAAAACAAAATCAGAGAAAGGGGAAAAGAGTTGAGTGCTATCAGACACAAGGAAGCAATTACAAGCAGCCACCTTGAAACTGAAAATGAATTTCTACGGAGGTAGCTACAAGAGAAAGAGACCCAACTGGCATGCATGGCCAACTTATCCATGGAGGCATTGTAATGTAGAACACCAGCAAAATCCTATGGCCTATATCTCAAGGACTAATGGTTACAATTTCAGATAAAGACTTTGGCACAAAGAGACACAATGCCTTTCAAATATTACAGGTAATTTATGGATCTCCATGACCAGAGCACATCAGAGGATAAGCCAAAGATGGCAGAATTCTACCTACATAACATGGCCCTCATAGACATGAATGTGTGGGACCCCAATGCCAGGCTAGGGGACCTACAACTAATGGCCATAGCCTCATGGATGAACCATGAAGAGTTGAGGGCAGTAGAAATAATAAGATTGATGATAAAAGAGCAGAATGAGCCATTAATAATAAGAGCTAAGCCATCAGATACCATGGCACTCATCAGCACACATAACCTGCTTGCCAATAATCCTCAGATTGCCCCTAGATATATAAGTGATCATGCACAAGTCATTGCACACTTTGAGGATATGCAAAGGCTACTTGGGGATGACTATGTGCATGCATGCATGAGGAGATGGAACACCTTACCACATAGTCTGCAAATCAGGGAATATCATTCCCCCATAAGAATGAAGGAGGCATTAAGAAGAGTGCCAATGTACAAGCGCTCCATGCAGAGGCTGAAGGTCAACTGGGTTGGCCTCAAACTGAGTCCCCCACTATTGTTAGGCATGCTGGAAGGCAGAAGAGAAGAATAAGAGGAGGAGCAGTGGGAAGAGATAGAAAGGAAGGCAGGATTCTATGACAAGGAAGAGGAGACCACATCAGAAGCTTGGGATGTTAGGGAGGCCACTAGGGCCATAAAAGATGACGAGATGGAGTGAGTTGCTCAGAGGATGAGCAACACCTTCAGTAGGGGGTGCTAATGAGCTTCATAAATGGGTAATTATATGGGCTCATTTTACCTCCTAACCTAGTCAAATCAACCATTCTCTTATCTTATTGTATGATTTTCTGATTATATTTATGCTTATGGAGTGAGTTGAGTTAGTTATGATGCCATGTGGTCTAACATGTGTTTAATGCAAATTATTGATGAATTTTGAGGTCAAAGTCAAGAATCCAGTGGACAAATGGTAGCAATAACTCGAAGTGAACAAAGGACAGGACTTATAGGAGGGAATCCCCCTCATTTATTACTCCTCACTTTGAATTCCCCTTCATTCAGCTCGGAGTACAAGCAGCCAAATCATGCACTAGAAGGCAGCTGAGCAAGTGGAGGATGACTGATGATTATCTCGAGTTTTGGGAGCCAAGCCTCCCTAATTTTAAGGAAGCTATTGATAGCTTCATTTGTATAAGTATAGATTCCTAGGGCCTCACTAGGGTTGGATTTTTGTTGCATTTTTTCTTATGTAAACTCTGCTCAACTTCGAGCTTACTATTTTGTGACAGTTTCATGTAATCTTGCTATTGTTTTGGAAATAAAGATGGAATCCTTTTTGAGTTAGCACTAAGTTACCTCAGAGGGCTGAATCTCTTGGGTTAGGGCCCAATCCAAGCATCCAAACTCCTCTTTACTTGTACTTGTATGTTTATTTCAGTTTGTAGATTAGGTTGTTGTTAGATGTATTTCTTTTATAGTTAAGAATAGGTTGCTTTTGATGATTCAGTAGTTTGCTTCCATTTGTGCTTTCTATAGCAGGTTAAGCAGTGATAAAAAAAAAAGATTCAAAAGGCTAAAAACAGTGCCTTGGCCTCTCTTCCTCCCTTTGTGACCATGATTTGAGGCAAAGACCCTCTTGCTGCCCCAAAAACACAGATTGTCCTCATTCATAGGACTTCTCATGGTTGCAGCTTTTTAGTAGGTGAATAGTCCAGCTTTGCTTTGCTTCAGATCTTCTTCATCATGCTCACTTATTTATTTTCAATAGTCTTCTTTCAGGCTTTCCTTTCTTGCAGCATTTCTCAGCATTTCCTTTCATAGATCATAGCTTAGACTAGTTTGATGCAAAACACTGTTTTTCTAGATGCACTCATTTCATTATTTGCTTGATCTTATTGGTTGACTGTCAGTTCCTTTGCAGCAGATCTCTTCTTGTAGTACACCATATTATTAGCCATCACATCCTCCATCTGATCCATGCCCTACAAGTCACCCAAACCTCACCTCAATTCTGCCTTAGTTTCCTGCATTTTCCATAGAACTTCTTCCTCTCTCCTTGAGAAAATCTAATCATCTTCCTCTCTCCTGGTGATTCATGGTAGACCTTAGGTGCCCTAACACCTCATTCCAACCTTAATCCACCTCTTTCTCCCACTCTCACACCCTCAAAACAGTGAAAACTACTCTCGGCCTCCTCTTGTAGGCCTCCTGTAGTGGCCCTTTTTCCTCTTGTAGATTTCCTGCATCCTCCTAGATTTCTCTGTAGGATTTCTTTTGAAGGTCGAGTGTGGGAAAATCCTCCAGAAGGCCACTTGAGACCTCTTAGGACCCATCCACACCATCCTACATCCTCTCAAGTCCCAAAGCCACCCTCTGACGCCACCTGTTCACTGCCACATTCACACACAATAAATTACGTGCATGTCAATTTCACATAAAAATCCAAAAATATGTTTTTTGCTTATTTACTTCCAGAAATAGCTTAGGTAGATTTTGTTTACTTCCTTGAGTAGGTAATGGAATTCATTTCATGGTTTTCATAGTGCTTTCTACAAAAGTAGGATTAGTTGGTTAATTAGGGTTTATTAGGTTTGCTTTACATTTCAGTCTTTCTCCTTTCTGCAGTTAGAGTAGCATCTGTAGAGTAATATTTCTCTCATTTCATCACATATAGAGCTTCTTCTAGAATCCATAGAAGTTGGCTTGAGTTCCTAGTGATCTTGCGCCGACTAACCAAGTGACAACCTGTAGTAAGAACTAGTACTTGTGCATACAACACCAACGCTTCCAAGTTTGTTACGAACTACCGGGTTGATAAGAGTAAAGTAGGCAGCCCAGGAGTTGCAGCATTATTGCTGCAGTACTGGTGCTCACCAAATGCCTAACCCTCTAAATCTAATATTTGATCTAGAAACAACAGTCAAAGTAATCTTAATTTTCCCTATAAACAACAAATAAAACAAAAGAGGAGAGAAACCTACTTGTAGTTTTCGCTAGCTCCTTGTCTCCTTTGACCAATTTTGCTACTCCTTCCCATACTTAAGTCGCTTGAGAAGTACCTACACAACTTATAGAAACAAAAACTCATCAAAGCATAATGATCTATTGTCTATAAATAACATGGAATCGAAAACATGATATACACATGAATGCATTAATATATAACACAAGCATAAGGGGAAAATCTTGAAAACTTTATTGATAAGAGGAAAGATTACAACCAATGCGAGTTCAATCCAGTGTCATCCTTCCAATTCAATCCTTCTTCACCTCATGAAAAGCAAGACACTCCAACACTATTACAATACTTGCACTCAATTCTAGTCTCATACCACCAGCATATCTTTACAACACCTTATTTTTCAGCCCAGATCTCTTAGATGAGTGATCTATTTATAGGTGAGTGAAGGAGGTTATGCTATCAATGGAGGTAATAAATGCCTTTCTAAATTTAGAAATCAGTTTCATGGAAGAAGGGATAGGGGATTGATGTTTCTTCATTCGCTTTCTCATCCAAAGGCGAACTCAAAGGAGCAGGTGGCATTTGAGAAACTTCTAGAGACTTTCAATGGATAAGGAATCTTCAAACCCTCATGGAACTCTGCTCAACTTCGCCCAGCGTAGGCCAAAGAGGGACCAAGTGCACTGCATAGCATCCTGTTAATGCATGGTTTGCATTGCAACACACCCTAATGAAGGCCTACCTGCGCTGATCTTCTTAGAGGTGATTTTTGGATGTCTTCAGTGATGGAACTTCTTTGGGAGTAACGCATTCTGATGACTAACTTCTTTAGGGCATGTAAGAACTGTACTAGGGGTTGATGGGCCCTAATAGCATCGATCTGTAATTTGGGGTTGATGTATCCAAATGGATCTGTAACAGTTTCCCCTTAAAGCATGAAGTCGTAAATATCTATGTCGCATGAAATGCTTTATCACAAGGAGAGGAGATTTCGAACGGAAGGTGACCTGCATTCAATTACAATACATATATCATGATAATTGATTTTCTTCATGAACTAGCTGAGGGAGGCATACCCATGCTCAGCTTATAAACTTTCATTACATGTACATAAATCAGATAGCCATCCATGGAAAATTTTAGGGGTGAATTTTCACCCTTGGGCTAAATTAGATAGTCGTCCATAGAAAATTTTAGGGGCGAATTTTCACCCTTGGGCTAAATTAAGGGGTTTTATATTTTTATTGGGCAGATATTTTGTATCATAGTACATTGTTACAAATCGCCTCAAATTTTTTTTATAAAAAAATTAAGTATGGAGGTTAACTCACCTTATTTTAAGGGAGAGGGTAAGAAAAGTAAATTTAGCCCTTTAAATTAGGAGTTACAATCTTCCATTCGCCCTCATTTTCAAGAAAATGTATTTATGATAGTTATAAATAAAAACAAGAAAATGTATTTATGATAGTTATAAATAAAAATATAAATACATTGGAGGTATGGTAAATAAATAAAAGCTCTTTTTATACTTACTCCAAAGGTATGGTAAGTAAATAAAAATACAAATAAACTAGAGGTATGGTAAATAAATAAAACCTCTTTTTATATTTAGTCCATAACCCTCTTTCTATTTAAGAAGGCTCAAAAACGAGGTTTCATTTAAGTGAATTCTATGGGCCAAATACCATATTTATAAAAGAGGTATGGTAAATTAATAAAAATATAAATAAATGAGAGGTATGGTAAATAAATAAAGCATTTTTTATATTTACTCCATAAGTCACCTTATATACATGCAAGGGTGTAAACAAATAAAAATATAAGTAAAGTGGAGGTATAGTAAATAAATAAAACGTCTTTTTATACTTACTCAAAAGGTATGGTAAATAAATAAAAATATAAATAAACTAGACGCATGGTAAATAAATAAAACCTCTTTTTATATATAGTCCATAACCCTCGTTCTATTTATGAAGGCTCAAGAAAGAGGTTTTATTTAAATGAATCTTATGGGCCGAATACCATATTTGTAAAAGAGGTATGGTAAATTAATAAAAATATAAATAAGCGAGAGGTATGGTAAAACAAATAAAACATTTTTTTATATTTACAGCATAAGTCACCTTGTATTTATGAATGGCATGGTAAATTAATAAAAATATAAATAAACAAGAGGTATGGTAAACAAATAAAACATTTTTTTATTTTTTTTATATTAATACCATGCAAAAAAACATTATTAACCCTAATATTAGTATTAATAAAAATAAAAGAGGCACATGGTATTGACCCATGGTATTCACTTGGAATGTAGCCTATTTAAATGGGGGAATTAAATCAGAATATATCCATCTTTACTCTGGATCTACTAACCTCCGAGAGGTATCAAATATCGTGATATGCAAACTAGCATAGAGTGAAAAATTATTTGATCCCTATCGGGGCTTGGTGGATCAAGAGTAAAAATGGATGTTTTAATTTAATGTATGTTAAACATTTTAGCTTGGTTAAAATAAAAGATTAAATAAAAATCAATTATTAATTTTATTAATTTTTATAAATTACTAATAGTAGTTTTTAAGCTCTAGGTTTACAATAACCCATGGTATTGACGCATGGTAATACCATGGTATTCATGTGAGCATAAACTATTTAAAGGGGAAATTCTATTAGCTTAGATCCATCTTAATTCTGGGTCTACCAAGTGCTGGGAGGAATAAATAGATTTCATCCCTCTAAGAGTGGTAGATGTGGAGTTAAGATGGTTATAGGTTGGTTTTTATGATAATGAAGATATTAAATAGACTTAGGAATTTATATTGTAAAAAAAATCTTAAGGTGAATGGTTAAAGCTATATTTAGTCACTTCAAAAAAATTAGTAAAAAACACTGGTATCTCCATTAATATTGGTTTTTTTGATTTAATAGAAAAAAAATCAAAACAATGAAATCTTAACTCTTTCTACATCACCCTCGCAGAAGAGAGATAGTCGTTGCCCAGATTTCCCACCATTTTTCAAACATTCTCAATATGATATCTTTATGAAAAAGTTAAGGTACTGATCTTGGATTAGTTGTTTGAAAAATATGTTGGTTTGTACAACCTTTCATCTTCTCTACTATTCTTAGTTTGTCATAATGATCTATAGGGGTTGGGTCACTGCATCATATTGTCCTAAAAGACGAAGATTGTGCACCAAAAAGGAAATTAATCCACATGTTACAACACTGTTAAAAATGGTATGAAGGTAGTGAATTATGCTAATAAGAAATTTAGATTGGGAGAGATGTAATTAAATTTTATTATTTAATTGAAGATTTCCAATTAAAATAATAATAAATCGACATTTATATATTTATATATTGATTGGAAGGCTTCTGATAATGGTCACTTCGTTCCATTAGATCCCCTTCAGGCCTTTGGGATACCTACTACTTCATTATATTATATAGTTGGGGCTTGCTACTTGTTGGCGTGTTGGGGTAAAAAAACTTTATGTGTTTTTTTTATCTCGCAGTTGGAGTCTCTAGAATAAGAAAGAAATTTGATAGCTTGGCAAAAGTGGTAGCTTGACAAAACTGGTAGAGAAAACATTAATCTCCTACCATGACAAACATGGCCACTAAAACTTGCAACATTGTTTGTAGGAAGTGAAAATTATGTATCTTTTTTCCAAACATGTATATTAGTATATTACAGTTTAATTAGAGAAAAGGTGTGGATGTAAGAGATGTTAGCGCTCTGATGGCGCAAACGGCGTATCGGCGAGGATTGGGTTAAGCCACAGGAGCGCAGCCACAAGATCACAGTTGGTTAACGGTTTTGGGATCAGGACAGCGACATGACGACAGATCAGCCGCGGAAATCGACAGACGAACAGGAATCCACCGACATGGAGGGTCATCTGATAACGGACCTCGTGGACTTCACTGAGGACCCGTTGGAGGGACAACAGATTTTTCAAAACCCTAGTCTACCTACGCTGGGTTTCGCTCTACCTCTAGCGGAAGGGTCTCAAGCACAGGACTTTTTTCCGGTGGTTTCATTGCCGGCTCCCTCATCATCTGACATCGGCTTGGAGGCTCTGCCTCTCTCCCCTGGATCTGCTCACATTCTTTCCACTCTTTCATCTGATTCTCTGATTTTCAGCCCTATCTCTCCTCTACAGCCTGAATCGACGGAAGTCGGCCCTACCGCACTTCAGCAGCCTGAATCGACCGAAGCCCATGAGAATCGAGGAGTGTTTGAACAAAACCCTAATCCGATTTCTGGGGTAAAAACTTCTGGTTTCTTCGGCACCCCCACAGTCATTGTAAACCCTCCAAACCCCCCATCTCAGAATAGGGATTCAAATCCGTTGGTTGACCACCCATATGCTCCCCGCTCGAAGAAACGAAAGTCCAAGTGTTTTAGGGTAACCTCAAAAGACATCACGGTCGACTTCGGCAGCTCAATGGATTTCGAAGAAACCCTGATGATTTCTCACATGGTGTTGGTGGGTCATGTGCGAGGTCGCACATACACGGCAAATCGTTTGAAACAATGGGTGAAGGAAATTTGGGAGGGCAAGTTCTCACCGATGCCAGAAGTTGAGGTGCTGCAAAGGGGATGATTCTCCTTACACTTCGCACACGAGGGGCACACGGATGTTATCCTAGAGAAATTTTGGCATATAGAAACTGCTCCAGTTCTATTGAAGCGTTGGACCCCGATCTTTGATCCCGAGCGAGAACAAATTGCTGCAGGGCCTCTATGGGTAAGGTTACTTGGATTACCTCTGCAATACTGGAGAGACGAAGCATTTACCAAAATTGGAAATGCCTTGGGCAAATACCTGGACCATGATCGATCATATAAGGACTCTGGAAAGAAGTCGATGGCTCGTATCCTGGTGCATCTGGACACCAGAGAAGGATTGGAAGAGAAAATTACTCTCAAATTGGGAAAGTACAGGCGATCTCAGATACTGGATTATGAGGGTGTCCCATTCCGCTACAACCGATGCCATCAAGTGGGACACCTTTACAAGGAATGCCCATTGAATAATAGACTGGATAGCTCTCCAAAGGTCACGCCAATCCCATCCAGAAGGAACTCTCCTCTCATTCCCCATTCGGATCTGAAGCAAGCTATACCTCCAAAAGATTGAGTGGATCCGATGCAGAGCATGACGGACGTGCCCTCTCCTCCCATGACTCGGGCTTGTGTGGCCGCGGCAGCAGCATTGGCATCGGGCATTAATCCTATCTCTATCCCTATCTCTCATGAACAGTCAATTGAATTTTTAAATTCAGTAGTTGTATCTAGGATGCATTGCATATCTCCGCCCTCCTCCCCCTCCTCTTATGAGTTTTCGATTGAGCCCCAAAGCTCTGTATCATGCTCTATGGTACATTGCCCTATTCCTCATCCTCCCCTAGTCTCCTCCACTGCCTCTCCCTCTTTGATTAGATCCCCCTCCCCTCCATCCGATGCATCCCCCCGGAGTATACCCCCCCATCCATACTCCCTTCACCCTCGGACATCTCATGTGGAACACTCTGAATCTCAGATTGGGCTGGGTATTATCGCCCCGGGTTTGGGATCCATCTCCACTCGAGGCAGAAAATCTGATCTTAACAAAGCTATTAAACGAGCTGGTGCGGAAGTTGCCTCTGGGCGACAATCCACCATCGACGGGGTCCTTAGAGCTTCAAAACCCACAAAACGGGGTCCCTCATGAAGTGTCTCTCTTTCAACTGCAGGGGTTTGGCTAGTTCCCCCAAAAAACTAGCCATAAAACGACTTTTTGAGGTCAAAAATCCTGATATCATCCTCCTGCAAGAAACCCTGGGATCAGCCGAGAATATCTCTCTCATTCTCAGCCACATCTCGACTCGTTGGAACTACATTGCCTTGGATGCAAATGGCAGATCAGGGGGCTTGGCGATTGGCATCAACCCAAAAACCATCAGATTGGATTCATCCTGGGGGGGTCCAGGTTTCATGGGAGTTGATATATATTCCACTGAGCTAGGGCAACACCTGCGCATTGTCAATGTATACGAGCCTTGTCAGCAGAGGGAAACCTTTTGGAGACAGCTCCTCAGCAGGAGACTGATGGCTCATGACCGTATTATCTTGGGAGGTGACCTAAATTTTTCAATGGGATTCAGAGAATCTTGGGGCACTAGGGCACAGATTGATCCCATCTCGGACTTCATGAAATCCCTCCTGGAGCAAATTGACTTTATTGAAATCCCTATGATGAAGGTTCTCCCATCTTGGAGAAATAGAAGGATTGGTCCAGCCGTGCTTGCTCGCAGACTCGATCGTTTTCTGCTGAAGGAACCTCTGATCCACCATCTCCACAGATACAAGCAATGGGTAGGACAAGGAGGGATCTCTGATCACTCTCCTATCATATTGGAGATTATGGGACCCCTTCCCAAGCCAAAAGCACCTTTCAAATTTAATCACCTATGGCTACAGGACCAAAGCTTCACTAATTTAGTGTCGAACTTTTGGAAATCCCACCCTATAAATCGGGAAGCATCGATGGCAAGGGGTTTTGTTAAAAATTTGACAGAACTCAAGCACATTGTTATAGAGTGGGCAAAACAGAAGAAGAAAAGAGAGGATGAACAACTTATCAGAATGGAAGAAGAGCTCAAAGCCCTACAAGATGATAGGAATCTGGCATTTGGAACTATGGAGGACAAGGCTCGGTTCATTGATTTAGAGAACCAAAAGCATCATATTCTAAAGCTTATGGAGGAATCTCTTAGACTTCGGAGTAGGGCAATCTGGCTCAAAGCAGGGGATGAGAACTCTAGATTCTTTCACAACTATGCAAAGGGAAGGAAGATGGAAAATACTATATGGAATATCCCTCTGCCTGATGGAGGATTGGCGGACACCTTCAATAAGCTCTCTCACCTTGGTACCTCACACTTCAGAGGTATATAAAAAAGTCCAGCGGGCACCAATCTGGCGGAAATCATCAGGGTGGCATCTCATTTCCCTAGATTTGCAAATGAGGAGGATTGTGACCTGCTTACTGATCCTGTCACAATGGAAGAGCTAGAACATACTATCAAATGGTTTCAGAAGGAGAAGAGCCCTGGACCTGACGGATGGACTATTGAATTTTACTCTGCATTCTTTAAGATCATTGGAGAAGACATTCTGAAGGTGGTAGAGGAAATCCGATCTACAGGTCAGATCTACCATGCTATTAATTCCACCTTCATTGCTCTCATACCCAAATCTGATTCCCCTTCATCTTTCGATGATTTCCGGCCCATATCTCTCTGCAATGTCCTCTACAAAATCATCTCCAAAATCATCGCCAATAGGATCCGGCCCATTCTGTCAAAACATATCGCCCCTCAGCAGTTTGCCTTCCTTGAAGACAGACAAATCCATGAAGCGATTGGATCTGCCCAGGAAGCTATTCACTCCATCTGGACCAATCGGCTTAAAAGTATTCTTCTCAAGATTGACCTTTCAAAGGCCTTCGATCGTGTAAGTTGGCTCTACATCAAAATGATCCTCATTCATCTGGGCTTTCCCCTCCCCTTTATCAATTGGATTATGGCATGTGTTACTTCCCCTACCTTCAGCATCCTTATCAATGGGGCCGCCTCCCATTTCTTTCATTCCGAAAGAGGTATTCGACAAGGCTGCCCTTTGTCACCTCTTCTCTTCATTCTGGTTATGGAAGCTCTGATTCGTCTTATTATCTCTGCAAAAAGGGATGGAGCCATCAAGGGACTCAAAATATCCGAGGATTGTTATCTTACCCATCTGTTATTCGTTGATGATGTGCTGATTATGCTAGATGGCAGCATACAAGATACCTCCTCATTCAACAGGATTTTAAAACTATTTGCACATGCTACTAGAATGGAGATAAATCAGTCAAAATCTTCCATCACTCTGGTCGGTACCTCGGTAAATGAATCTTTTGCTGCTAGCCAAGCCTTTCCTTTCTCTACCCAACCTCTGGATAGAGGGCTAAAATACCTGGGATACTGGCTTAAACCCACCACACAAAATATCACGGACTGGGTTTGGCTGGTGGCAAAGGTTGAGAAAAGGATCACATGCTGGAGCTTTCGTTATCTGTCCAGGGCAAGCAGATTAACATTGATCAAATCTGTTCTGGAGGCTACTCCAGTATTTTGGATGGCGCTGGCCTGGATACCTCGCAATATTTTATCTAAGCTTCAGAGGCTCTGCAACAGATTTCTTTGGGCTGGAAAACAAGAAAAGGGCACATTTGCCTGGGTAGGATGGAACACGATTGCCCTCCCAAAGAAATGGGGTGGGTGGGGGCTAAAGGACCTCCCCACCTTTGCATGTGCTCTGGCGACCAAGATGGGATGGGCCCTGATGACTACACATAGCCTATGGACTTCTATTGTATATCACAAATATATTTGGCCCAAAACCACCATGGATTGGCTTAGACAGCCCAACTGGAACAAGGTTGGAATATCATCTATATGGAAGGCTCTTCTTCATGCCCTTCCACTCATCAGGGATAATATTGTTTGGAGAATCAAAAGTGGGGACAGAGCTCGAATTGGACTTGACCCCTGGAGCGGCTGTGGAGGTCGACACCTGCTCCCTCAGGATTTGGTGGATTACCTATCTTCACAAGGCACTAAGACATTTGCGCAGATAGCAGACCAGAATCGATCAGATATTTTACACCAGGCTTGGCAGTCAGCTATCCAATTAAATATTCCCCTGCGGTGGCACACAATCTGGCAAGACTACTGTGTGGCCTTGACGGAATCTCATATTAGGATTACTGAGGGCCCAGACGAATTGATCTGGTATCAGGCGGACAGTGGGATGTACTCCCCGAAGGAAGGTTACCTGCATCTTATCACTCATAAGAAGCCTAAGGTACTTGACAGATGGTGGCAATATATATGGAAACTCTCGGCCTCCCCCCGCTCAAAATTATTTACTTGGTGTGTCCTCCGGAACAGGGTACCTACAGGTGACTTTCTCATGCGTCGATCTCATTATGGTCCGACCAGATGCACCCTTTGTAAGGCTGAGTCCGAATCTACTGTGCATCTTTTCCTAAAGTGTGATTCTGTTCAGCAGGTTTGGAGCAATATAAAACCATACATCAATTATAACGGGGTATGGAATGGGCCCGATGCTATCAGTGCTTGGATTGACTGGGGTAATCGACATAAGGGAAAGAAAGAAGCAAATCTCCCTATTGTTGTAAATTAGATCATCTGGAAAGTTAGGAACCATGTGATTTTTGACGATAAGCCCCCTGTCTGGCCGCTCATTGAAGCCAGCATCATCTCTGCTTATAGAGAACTGCCTGAGCCGCCTCCCCCAAAGACTCGTCGACCAAATCCCCCTCCCATCATTGATCAGAGTATCCCCTAGGCTTTTTTCGACGGTGCTGCAAATGCCCAAAGCTGTGGGGGGGGCTTCATACTGCACAAATCCTCTAATCACTCATATCATATCAAAGCGGGTCTGGGGGCTGGCACTAACAATTTCACGGAGCTCATCTCATTACGCCATCTCCTTCATTTTGCTATTAGTCATCAGTGCACCAGTATCAACATTTTTGGGGACTCACAGATTATCATTAACTGGTTCAATGAGATCTCAATATGCCACTTGCACACACTCAGAGTCATATTTGATGAAGTTCAGCATCTCAAAGAGGCTTTTAATCATATCTCTGTTGCTCATATTTAGAGGGAGCATAATATGGCGGCTGACAAACTGTCCAAGGAGGCCGCGCTGATGGATCATGGAACATGGGAGATCACTGAATTTTTGGATCAGCAAGAACAGAAATTTTATCATAGGCCATATATAGACCCGGGGTATCCTACTGCGGGTCTACCATACTCCTAATATATTGACTCAGAAGCAGAACTACAGAACACAGTTTATATATAGTTTTCTCTTTCTATTTTTAAACAATGTGAAGATTGCTGACAAGCAACAAATCATTTGATATATAAACAGAGCTCTAAATGTTTATATCAGACAGGAATATATGTAATTTTTGTATTTTTGCACAGATCCACAGCGATCATGGCATATGCTTACAGCATCTACATATGTAATCTTTTCATATTAATGAAAACTTTACGGATTTTTCTGGTGGAAAAAA
>APFE030068198.1:190478-226287 GCA_000404065.3 Pinus taeda
TATACATATTATATTAGTGATAAAATCGCCTCCCATTTTTCCTATGTATCATGTGGATTCGCCCATTTATTATACATATAAATTTATGGTGGTTCTTAAAATTTTCCCTGTAGTCGTCTACAGATATAGATTCATGTTTCTACAGATATAGATCCATGATTAGGATGGTTGTCTGTGTAAGGCCATTGTACACTTGATTTGGTACTCCTGAATATATCGCAGCCCGGATGGATGAAACTAGATCCGAGGTCTTCAATCTCATTCAATCTTCACTCAATGTACAAGTCTAACCATGTGAATAGATGCTCTGAGGTTGAACATGGAGTGACATCATCTGATTACCAGCCAATGATGTAAGTCGTTAATAGATGCAAGAGGAATCACCGATAATGATGATGGCCCTCAAGGTACTACAGTACATTTTGCATGGTGTGAATAAATGATTTGATGTCCAACACCATACAATGTCTTTCGGTCAAAGGCCATTGATGTCAACCTATCACCGGAAGTGAGAAACCTGCCATTGATGTACGCAAGCTTCAAGGCACTGAAGGGGTGTTTCTAAGTCAACTTCTTGAATGATGAGTTGATGTCGACAAGAAGTAACTTCGTCATAGGAGGGCTTGATGTATCCCACATCTACGACATGAAATGAGGTAAATGATTTTTTGAGATGAGAATCGACTGACGACACAAGGTTCAGGAATGGCGATCATGAAAATGAAGGTTTACTGTATTGCAACGGATGAAGTTTTAATTGAATGACTTCTCTTGAACATATCGGCGACACTGAGATAAATTGGTAGCATTGACCCAAAACACAAGTGATGGATGGTGTGATAGACCACGATGTGATAACCATCAAGTTGAATGACCCAACCCAAATAGTCACGGAGATGAAGTGAAAGTGTCATGTTCAAGAGCGACTCGCTACCATAAAATTTCTCGACTTTTCCCATTTTCCCCAGTCATTGTCGACCAATACCTCTTTATTTTTTATCAAGCTCAAGGAGGATAACATATGCTTGTTCTAAAATTCACCCTTCGGGCGAACCCATTGCTATTTGATGTTTTAACGCGTCTAGGGAAGGTGAAACTCGGTCTTCTCTACATGGACAAGTTTGTCGCTATTTGATGTTTTAACGAGTTTAACGACAAAGATAACTTGGTCATTTTCATGTTTAGAGAGTTTGAAAAGGGACGAAAAGAAAATTCCATAAGTTTTTTCGTAAAATAATCCCTCAAGTCCGAAAAAACGTAAAATAATACAAGAGAGATGTCGTTTCCAATCCTTTAACGAGCTGGAATAGACAAGCACTCGACAAACTTTTCATATTTAGAGAGTCTAAAAAGAGTTTAAAGATGACTTTATGGGGTTTTTTTTTCATTTTTAACAAAGCTCGAAAAAGAAACAAAAGTTTGCTTTATGGTCGAAGATGTCCAATTTACCTTTATTACACTTGATTTTGCTTTTAGTTGTTAAACCTGCTCAAAAAATTCATCAAAGAGGATTAAAAATACATGTTCATGGAAAAAATGAATAAAAACCAACATTTACTTTGATTAATATGCAAAATAAACATAAAAACAAGTTTTGTGATTCATTTTGATTTTGGAGCTCTGGAGCAGTTTTTTACCCCAAACTTCACCAGCTGATTGTGGAGGATTTTTTGGATCGTTTCTCATGTTGTTTAGACCAGGTAGGAGTTATCCCTATTCTCTTCCATTTCATTCCATTCATTTTCAATTTTGAGCAAAAAAAAATTGTTTTTGAGGCCCCTAGGGTTTCATTTTGCGCCCTCTGGATCAGCGCACCCTTTCTATATCAAAAGGTGCGCTGCATTGCATACACCTAGAAGGGAGTATGCATTGCAACACACTATCTCTAATGGAGGGGTGTGATGGGTGCAAAAACCAAAATTTGACAGTTGTTTTCTCCCAAATCTTCAACTGTTTTTTGCAAAAAATGGATCCTAATTTGTCTAATGGTTGCATTTTAGACATTCATCAACTCAAAATGGTCATTATATGGAGAGAACGAGAGCACGAAGAACAAGACATGATTTCCTTAAATGATCAGGGCACAGTTGATGCCTTAAGGAACTGTGGGTTGCTAAAGTATTTTCGCTTGTCCAGCATGCAGCAACAAATTGAACTGCTACATTATCATGTTCATTCTTGGGACCCTACTGACTAGGTTTTTCACATTAGGGGCAAAGTGATCCCCTTTACCATCGAGGATATTACTTTCTAACGGGTTTATCAAGGCAGGGTGCCCCCATCTCATTATCAGGATTCACTAGAGGGGGTGAATCAGTGAGAGATTATATTCGACAATTCTACCATGAAGGATCTCAACCTAGCAGAGATGGAAAGATTAATATCCAAGATGTTAGTGATCTACCATTGAGAACAATCCTTTTCACTCCTGCAAAATTGGCTAGCAGTGCAACATTACATTTGGCAAATAGGTCTTATATGCAGTATGCTTTAGAGTGCTTGGAGCCAAAGGTATTCAACTAGTGTGAGGCAGTTCTTCCATCTATGAGAGAACAGTTGACCAAGGTGAAGACCGGAAAGAAAAATTTTTGGTTATGGGTCTATCCTGATTTCCTTTGCCTTGGAGAGAATCTTACTTATGCAGCCACAACACATTTCACTGGGAGCTCCTGGACCTAGAGACCCACGGATGCAGAGGTGGGTGGATCTTATGGATAAACATGCTGGCTAGTCACTGATCTTGTTTTCCTCTGCTTTCTTCAAGTGGTTCGACCATCAGGAGATGACTTTCTCAGAATATCCATATACAAGGATGGACTTCTGTGGTGATCCAGATCTAGTGTTTCCAGCTGGGGCACAGTGGAGCGCCATTGGTAAATTATTTGACCACAATATTTTTCTTTTTGAAGTTTTCACTTTTTTTTTTGTTTTTTAATTGTTACCAAGACTAAATAAACTTGTATATGTATGCAGATGTTGGATCCGTTCGACCTGTGGTATGCCAACGGGAGGTAGGTGTGCCAGTACAAAGAGTTGTTGGGAGGGCAGTTCTCAGAGATCTTGATCTAGCAGAGACCTTGGCTGAGCTATAGGATCACATAGAGGGTTTCACCCTTGGTATTCCGGATTTCTGGATTGAGGAGTTTCCTATGCAATTGCAGCGCCATTCTATTGGTGTGTCGAGTCGTTGGATGAGACTCCTGCGTATGATAGCACAGGTTGTGACCTATTATCATCAGCAGCACTAATCTATTGGGATATTTTCTGCATATATTTTTTGAGTTTTTTGGGTCAGATGACCGATTTTTGTCTTGGACACAAACTATTTGTAAAAACTTATTTACAACTATCTATTTGACTTTCAGAGTTTTATTACGGTTAAGTGATGTAATCATATTCAAATGATGTTGAAAAATGTTTACTTTACAAATGTCGCAAATGTCTATTTAACACATAATTCGCTAAAGAGTCAATTAATGTGTTTAAATTTCTGGAAATATGTTGATATTGAATAAATTAAAAATACCTTTCCAAAATACGAACTCTAAGGAACATGCAATGGATTGCTAGGTTTCGGACAGCATAGATGTCAATAAGTTGTAATATGACCAATTGTGAGTCTAGCCTAATGATGATTCGGCGTATGCCATGCGAAATGGCATCAGAGAGGAGTTCATTCAACGCGCTATACTCAGCGATATTGTTTTTCAATTGACCAATACATATCCCTCTGAAACTCACTAACTCGCCACTAGGAGCAAAAATGGCCCATGCTGTAGAAGATAGATTTTGCGTACTACGACTAGCTCCGTCGGCATACCCAACAAATGGTTCCAAAAAATTTGACATCTGCAACAAATGTGAAGTGGTTTACCTAACCAAATAAAAACTCTAAAAGAAAACTAACACATAAAAAATGCAATCAAAGCATATATACAATGAGTTTTACTACACTTAACTAAGCATAGTAATGTTTAAGATACAACCCGTTTCGGGGTTGCGACAATGGAATCCCATCATAATCCACTAACTCGTAGGCACCTTTCGTCAACACACGTTTAACAATATAAGGGCCCATCCATAATGGTTCAAATTTTCCCACTCCAAGTTTGTCAGAATCCTGATCGTAAAGCAAGACCAGGCCACCTTCTGAGAAGATACGAGGCTTAACATTTTTTTCATATTGTGCCTTAATGTGTTTCTTATGCACCTCGTTAGCCAATGCAGCATCACGACGGGTTTCATCCAGATGGATTAATTCAAAAAATGTGCTTCTTCTTCAGAAGTGTCAAGTAGTAGGTCAATTGTGAGTTTGAGGGATGAGATTTCACATTGGATTGGTAACACTGCTTCTAAACCATACACCAAATGAAAAGGCGTAAATCTGGTTGCATTTCTCACCGAGGTTCGATATGCCCACAAAGCTGAGTATAGGATTAAATGCCAATTCCGTTTATGGACTCCAATCATTCTTTTCAACATGTGCTTAAGGAATTTGTTGATAGCCTCAACTTGTCCGTTAGCTTGTGGGTAGTATGGAGTAGAACTATCATGTGACAGTCTTAATTTAGTAGTTAATTCGATCATCATGTGATTGCGAAAATACGACCCATGATCTCTAACTATAGCTTGTGGTACACCAAGCCTGGAAACCACATGGTTAAAAAAAAAAAGAGCAATCGTTCACCACTGTTGTTCAATGTAGGCATCGCCTCAGCCCATTTGGTAAAATAGTCAACGGCAACTATAATATACCCATGCCCCTCGGCCGAGGTGGGGTTACATGTCATAAAATCAATGCCCCATTTTGCGAATGGGCCAACAACAATGACTGGATGCAGCGGTGCAGGTGGTAATCTGGTTTTATGATCAAAAATCTGGCAAGCATGGCAACTTCTGATAGAATCTTTGAATATGAATGGTAAGAAGTAACCAACTTGTAGAATTTTTTGTGCAGTTGCATAACCAGATAAATGCCCCCCAAAAGCACCTGAATGACATTCATTCAAAGCTTTTTTGGCCTCCTCATGAGTAAGGCACCTACGTAAGATCGTATCGACACCACAACGATAAAATGTATCACCAATGATCAGATAATCTTTGGCTTGGTATCGAGTACGTCGTTGTTCAGAGTGAGAGGTATTAGGCCAAAAAGCTTAGGGTGGAGATAGACCAGTATATCTCCATAGCATGGATCACTTGACGAAATCAGAAACAGAGACTCATCCAAGATTGATGCTTCTAATGTTAAATCATTAGAGGACAAGGGAAGGTCGCAAAGTAACTCAACAAATACGAGAGATTTCTTTGATTTAGATTTGATGAATTCCAAATCAAACTCCTGCAAGATAACTATCCATTTAGAATATTTTCCCCCCAGCAATTGATGTGAAAAAATGTATGTCATGGGGTTGCAATCTAATACAATGGTAGTTTTGCGAAGGAGGATGTAATGATGAAATCTCTGTACGGCTTGAACGGCTGCCAAGGCTAGCTTTTCAACATATGAATATTTGTTTTCTGTATCATTGAGATTATGACTCAAATAATAAATAGGATGTTCAGTTCCACTTTCTTCTTGAACTAAAACCATACCAATGGTTGTATTTGCAGCGATGAGATATAGGTAAAAGCCTTTTTGATAGTTTGTGGCATACATTAATGATGCTCTAATCAAGGAATCTTTGAGAGCATCAAAAGAAGCTTGCGCAACTTGGTCCCAATGGAAGGGTACCCCTTTCTTCAATAGACGTGTATAACCTTTAGCTAATTTAGCATAGTTTGGAATGAACCTCCTTAGAAAGTTTGCCTTCCCTTGAAGTCTATGTATTTGTAACAAATTTGATGGTGGAGGCATGTCAAGGATTGCCTGAACCTTTATGCGATCGAGTCGAATTTCGTCTTTTGAAACTACGAGTCCAAGCAATTGACCAGAGCCAACACAAAATACACATTTGTGTGGATTGAGTCTTATCTTGTAGTGTCGACATCGCAAAAATATTGCTCTCAAGTGCTGCGGGTGATCAGTCCATTTTCACAAGTGAGCAGGCAAATCATCAAGATAAGGTTGAACAATGTGTTTGATGTCATGGAAGGCATAATTCATTGCCCTCTGAAATGTAGCCACTGCATTCTTCAAACCAAAAGGTAGCTTTCGATAAGTGAATGTGCCCCACGTATATATAAAAGTAGTTTTCGATTGGTCCTATGGGCGGATATTGATTTTATTGTAGCCAGAAAATCCATCCATGAATGAAAAGATTTCACATCTGGCACATTTGTCAATAATCTGGTCGATAAAAGGTATAGGATAATTGTCTTTTTGACATGTTTGATTTACATCCCTATAATCGACGCACACTCGAATTTTCCCTTGTTTTTTCATCACTGGAACAATATTAGATACCCAATAAGTAAGAGGTACAGGAAAGATGAAGCCAGCATGCAAAAGCTTTTCAACCTCTGCTTTAATGGCAGTGGCTTTCTTAGGATGAACAGGTCGAAGCCACTATCGTACTGGTTTAACATCAGGGTACATTTTAATCTAATGTTCAACAATACTTGAGTCAATGCCTGGCATTTCTTCATAAGACCATGCAAATATATCTCGAAATTCGTAAAAAAGAGCACAGTAGGTATCAAGTTCTAATGGAGAACAATATTTGCCGACATGAATATTTTTTACAATGTTAGGCTTGGTTGAAATGTTTATAGAAATCGTTTCTTCTATGTTGGACAAATTATGCTCAAAATCTACAATATTTACAAAATTTGACAAGAAATCAACGATTGATGGGTGATTGAGTTCATTTGAATAATCTTCATTGTCATCTAGAAGATGGGAACGATGATGATAATCTTCCCACGGTGTCTCTCCTATCATCTTTGATTGGACGATTCCTTCATCCGTAGAATGTATACATGAAAAATGACCCGAAGAGGTACCATATTCTAACGACCTATCTACCCAGACAATTGTTGAGTGCGGATTAGGGTTTGCTGCACAAGCCCGAAAGATTGATTTCTATGATGATTCAATGGGGCTTGGAGACACTGCCTCGTTATGACCATCAATTTCAAAGCAATTGGGATCCTTCTTAAAATCAAATGATGTAGAATAAATCATGTTGCAAGTCTCCACTCTTGCCACTTCCGCGAAACCAAATGGTGACGGGAGGGTAAAAGTGCCCATCAGGGAAGGATCTTTAAGGAGACCTACTCCAACATTTTGAAGTGATGGTGAGTTTCCATGTATCAACAGAATGCTTCTCGTAGCCTGTGAACTATTGGCAAAGAAGGCTAGCTAATCAATGACTGTGATTCCACCCTTGAAGGGAAATGCAATTGTTCTAAAGTATGTGGAAACAACAGCAGCCATAGCATATACCCAAGGCCTTCCTAATAGAATGTTGTAATCAAGGAGTCTGTCAACTACCTCGACTTCAACATTCACTGTTTTTTGCCCCCTAGTTCAATTTGCAGTTACTCAAAATCCCATACGGAGTGTATGTTCTTCCATCGAACGCGTTTAATGTAGTTGGTGATCATGGCAAGGGTGGTGAACCAAAAGTTTTCCAGCAGCTCATGAACATAATGCAAGTAGATGCCCCCTCACTAATAATAGTTCCGTGAAATTTTTTATTGAGAGCTTTTACTTGTATTAGGAAAGCTAATTGCGTCGGTAATTGTGGTGAGTATCCCACAAAAACCACAAGATTTGAATCCATAGGATCTATTCCACCTATTCCTAACAATAAAGCTTTTTTCTGGGAGGGACAATTTTGCAAAACCTCGAGTGTCGACATAGCGGAAGGTGATTAAGCTAGATCTTCCACTATATTATAGTTTTGAGCTGCTCAAGCACGAGGATTGAATGTTGATTTGTGCACAATTGGTGGAAAAACTTCTGATGAAGTCGAGTTCGAAGTACTAGGTTGATCAGTAGCATGGTTATTCGATTATGATGGATTTCCATAATCTTTATTCCTTTTTTACACCAAAACATCATTTTGCAGATTTGCAATGGATAACATGAGTACTTGAGATGTGGAAGCATTATCAGTTGCAACCAAATGTGTCTCTGGGGTTGGAAACGAATCTATCAACACTGTTGAGGTATTTGAATCCTTTAGAAGCTTAGAGACCTCAAAGCGATGTGGACAATCTCTTGTATAATGCTCGTCATTACATATCAAACATGGATAACGAGGTTTCCTAGCCGCGGTAGAGGAATCAGATGATTTCTTAGGAGTGGAATTTTCTTGTTTCTTTTTGTTATTCTTCCCCTTTTTCTTACCTTTAGGTTGCTTTTGATTTTTTCCTTTGTCAAATGACATAGCATTAATCTCAGAGGCATGAGTGTTTTTTGATGTATTTTTAGTTTGATTGGAAATAGCAAGAGTTTGACCAAATAGTCCTCTTGCCACCTATGTGCTTGACGAACCGATCACACTGCTGTCGACATGAGAGTCCCTACTCGATTTTGGAGGTGGTGGAACAATGAAGGCTGGTCTAGGTGAATCAGGAATTTTATCATAGAGCGTGTCAGATTGTGTGTAAATCAAATCCAAGTATTGGGCACGAGCGATAACTTGCTCTTTTGTGACAACTCCGCCTTTTGCCACATCCTCGGTGATATATGGCAACAAGGATTTTATGAACCACTCAACTAAAAGTTGATCGAGAACATATGTCTTAACCATTCAACAACGACGCTGCCACTCATGAATATGATCTGATATATGGGTGGAGGTAGTTTGTTTAAAGTTGGTCAAGAGTTCCGTTCTAGTCTCATATCTTATAGGTAACTGGAAGTGGGTCAAAAAGGTGGTGGTTAAAATGGTGAAGTTATCGAAAGAAGCTCTTGGTAATTCAATGTACCATATAGCAGCTGGACCAGTAAGTGTTCTTTGGAAAAGACGAAGTCTGATCAAATCATCATTCAAAGTATTGGATGAACACCATAGATGAAAGGTCATAACATGATTCGATGGGTCTTCTCCAGGATTTCCATTAAACTTCAAAATATCATATGGTAACTTATGGGGAATCACCGGCCACCAAGGTGCATAGCAATTGGATCATTAGTGAGCCAATTTAAATCTAGTAATTCTAAAGTTGCTACGAATGGCAACTGTTGATTCAAGTTAGGTTGAGCATACCCAAGATATGATGGAATTGCATGTGCAATAGGTCTTTGCATACCAACACAGGGCATCTGCATTTGGTAACCTTGGTAAGGTTGTTGGACAAAACCAGTATAAGGTGGTTGTTGATAACCAAATTGAAATTGTGGTTGTCCATAACCTACAAAGCCTTGTTGCCCAGGTCCTTGGTAAGCTTGGTATTGACCAAAACCAGGTTCAGCTTGTGAACCAAGTCCAAACTAGGGTTGGGACTGCTGGAATTGGGGTTGTTGGAATTGCAACAACCACGGTTATTGAACCAACTGTTGCTGCCCAGTAATGAAAGATTGACCAAGTTGTGGATCAACTATACCAGTGTAAGCCTGGGTCAATCCAGATAAAGGTATACTAACGAGAGTTGTTGTTGGGCTCCGGAAACAAGTGGCTGTTGTATAACAACTTGAGAAACTTGAACTTCTTGACTTGAAACTTGTGATTGCAAGGAAGAAGGATCAGTTTGTACCGGTTGAGATACAACAGTTTGAGCTTGTGATTGTGGCACAGTAGTAACAACAAGTGTAGTAGGAATATTTGAGACTGTTTGCATTGGTTGTGTTGGATACACAAGCTTTGGTTGAGTTGGCATTACTAGTTGCCATTGACAAACTCTAATTCCAGTTTGACTTAAATACTGTGGAAAATTACCATATGGTTGTCCCCCGGAATAGGGAGGAAACAGTGAATAAGCATATTGCTCTCCATATGGTGGCAATCCAGTATTTAATGGATACACCGGCCTTTGATGACTAGATTTCCCAACCTGATACTATTGTGCAAGATCAAATTGTTGAGTTCCCATTTGAGAAATACCATGTAGAATTTCGGACGAGTACATGGGTGTTGACCATGGTGCAGAAGCAACCCCTGAGTGGGTTCCATATAATGATTGGTAACCAACCGGGATGAATGATTCACCATATAGGAGTGACTCAGGTGTAAAAGAAAACATTGAACGAGTTACAACAGAAGATTCTGCTGCAGCTGCATCAAATGATACAGTGTTGGATATTGACGGTTGTTCAGCCATAGTTAACTAGCCCAAAAGATGTCCTAAAGATTCGACGGGAACTTGCAAGGAAGCAGGATTAGATGAAGCAAAGTAATCAAGAATAGTAGGATAAAGATTAATCCCAGTTCCAAACTGAAACGGGGTTCCAGGTGTGGAATCCTCTACTATCTCTTCTATGGCAATCAAATTTGGTGGAAGAGGTTGATCGTCAGGTCCGTAAAATATTTTTGGTGTTGATGAAAGTGTAGTTTCAACAGTGATTGATGTCAGAGAGGTAAAAACTTCTGAATGTTGAAATTCAAAGTCCAGATGTTCAGGCAAATGAACAACAGTTTCAAAGGGAGGTTCCTGAACAACTTCTGATTCAGATGTAACTTCTATTGGAATTGGGATAGATTCTGGACCAACTCCTGATGGGGCTATTTCAAGTTTAGAAGCACTTCCTAGTTGAACAATTTCAAATTGAGTATCAACTTGTTATTGGACAACCTCAGTTACTGTTACACTAGGATCAGTGCTAATATCCTCAGGTAATTATGAAACTTGTTCTTTAGGAACAGATGTACCTGAAATGGTTGGAGTAACTGGAGTCTCCGTAGTTACTAAAACAAATGCTTCAAGTAATCTAGATGAAGAACTAGGAGTTCTTGATGTACTAGACTAAGTTAAACGAGATCGCTTTGTTCGAATTGGTGTCGCTTTAGGAGGTAAAGGCAATTGACTCACTGTTCTCCGCGAACGACGGGGTTTGGGTTGACTTTCCTCCACGATTGCAGATTACTTTTATCAACTTAAAATCAACTAAGGAATGAGGATGTTATTCGTGGTCAATTAATTTTAACAACACTAGAACACAACTTCGTTTTTTCAGATTTAAAGAGTCAAGAAAAATCAAAAGATGACTCTAGTCACCTTTGATTTTTAATGAGCTTGAAATAACAATTGCTTAGATGATCCTTTTACTTTTAATGAGATGAAAAGGAACGAAAATGACTACTTTGGAGATTCTAGACAAGAGGGTTTACCAGACAAATTGCAAAATTGCAGTATACATCTTGGTTATAAATGAAAGAGAAATTACCAAGCACTTTACATATGGTAGTCAATCTTCCCGAATGTTATGTTCGGTGCGTTGCGATCAGTAAGGCGGCAGACTTGGCTTCCTAAGGATAAAGGATTTCAACCTATTGGGGTTTCCCACTATATACGCAATGGTACAGGAAGCACAAGTCCGTACTAGCACTTATCGGATCAAAGAGGAGGAATCACCCAACCTTCAATGAAGACGACATCCACTAGGTTTAAAGACGCCAAAACATGTCTCTAGCCTAGACCTCTAGATGTTTTTAGTTAAGTTCCAAAGCATTGTTAGATTAATTGATGTTTATTTTAAGTTGATCTTGCTTAGAAATTTTCCTTTGAAGTTTCACCACGAAATGTGTTCTGAAATTCCTAAGAATGCAACTAGAATGATAAGCACTCTTTTCATTTAATTTCAACAATGAAAATCATAACTATGAGGGATAGAGCATAGAAGTACTTTTGAATAAACAACAAAGAGTACAAACTATTGCAATTCCCTAAACCATTCCTTTTAGCACACAAACTCAAGCTCTAAAATGCAAATTGCATGTATTTCTTTTCAGTTTCTATTAATGTGAATGATGCAATAAGAAAAACTAATGCACAAACAATTTAGAACTTTTTCATAAAAAATGGCGATTTATGACAATTTCTTTTAAGAGAGAAAGGAAGATTGAACAACACTTTCAATTTTGAAGAAATGAAGATTTTCGACACTTTAAATGAAAATACAAATCAAATGCACAAATAGATCAATCAATTATCTATGAAGGGGGATTTTACGACACTTCACTTTCTGAAGAAAATGATGAATTTACGACGCTTTTGACAGAAAAATCGACCAAAACTACCTTTCGACAGTGGATTGCAAATGAAAAAATAAATACATATAAAAACATCCAACAATCTAGTCTAAATAGGGCCAAATTAAGGAGATGAAAGGTTGGTTTTTAGAGATGAGACATCATTTATATTCAACAAGCAATTCAAAAATGATGAAATTGACAAAAAACTTCAGCTCCTAGATGGGAACTAACCTTCAAGGGATCAGCGTAGGCTGTGGTGATAGACAGTATGTTGAATCGCTCTGTACTCATGCGGGAAGTGCACCGCAGGGAAAGTCTTAGTTAGAGACAGTTGGCTGATGACAGTGAGCAAATCTGAAGGTGTTTTTGGCTTAAATTTGATTCAATTTTCAGTGAATTTATACTTGAATTCAATAAACGACAAGAAGTACAATATATTGGAATGTTCTAAGAGGCTACTTAGCTACTAAAAGGGAAAAGATTCCCTAGTAGAGTCGTCAGTTTGTTTCGGGAATATTTAGTGTTTTTGGAAAAACACCTAACCCTCTAGATCTAGTAGCTGATCTAGAAACAACAGTCAAAGTAATCTTAATTTTCCCTATAAACAACAGATAAAACAAAAGAGGAGAGAAACCTACTTGTAGTTTTCGCTAGCTCCTTGTCTCCCTTGACCGATTTTGCTACTCCTTCCCATACTTAAGTTGCTTGAGAAGTACCTACACAACTTATAGAAACAAAAACCCATCAAAGCATAATGATCTATTGTCTATAAATAACATGGAATCGAAAACATAATATACACATAAATGCATTAATATATAACACAATCATAAGGGAAAAATCTTGAAAACTTTATTGATAAGAGGAAAGATTACAACCAATGCGAGTTCCATCCAATGTCATCCTTCCAATCCAATCCTTCTTCACCTCAGGAAAAGCATGACACTCCAACACTATTACAATACTTGCACTCAATTCTAGTCTCATACCACCAGCGTCTCTTTACAACACCTTATTTTTCAGCCCAAATCTCTTAGATGAGTGATCTATTTATAGGTGAGTGAAGGAGGTTATGCTATCAATGGAGGTAATGAATGCCTTTATAAATTTAGAAATCAGTTCCATGGAAGAAGTTCCTAATTCCCTTTCTCATCCAAAGGCGAACTCAAAGGCAGGTGGCATTTGAGAAAATTCTAGAGGCTTCCAATGGATAAGGAATCTTCAAACCCTCACAGAACTTTGCTCAACTTCACCTAGCGCAGGCCAAAGAGGGACCAAGTGCGCTGCATAGCACCCTGTTAATGCATGGTTTGTATTGCAACGCACCCTAATGAAGGCCTACCTATGTTGATCTTCTTAGAGGTGGTTTTTGGATGTCTTCAGTGATTGAACTTCTTTGGGAGTAAGGCATTATGATGACTAACTTCTTTAGGGCATGTAACAACTGTACTAGGGGTTGATGGGCCCTAATAGCATCGATTCGTAAGTTGGGGTTGATGTGCCCAAATGGATTTGTAACACCAAGTTGACTTGTCATTCCTTTCCACAAAGTATGCCTCTATGTCACCCTAATGCATGGAATAATGACTCTCAAAGCAACAACATGAGGCTAGAATCAATCTCCAAAAGCCAGCCCCTTGCCCATGGATAGCTGTAAACATATAGATGAGGGAGGTAGTTCATGAATTCTTATGCATTTACCAATATAGGCTTGAGGTCCACTTAAGATGGGAGGATGAGCTCAAGGGATAAGAGGTGAAATCTTCAAGGTAGGATAGGATAGGATTCAAGACCCTTATCCAAGGTAAATGGTTGAAACAACCTCAGGAAGCTTCTGAAAGAGGAAGCTTCAGGATTCTTTTAATTTTTCGTGAATTTCTAGAATCAGCACACCAGCAAGACTAAGCAACCTAATGGTGATCAACGTAGGGGCAGAGAGGGTCAACCTGGTAGTCAATGTTGGTCCCTAAAGGGCCGTGGTGCACTGGGCCATAAAAGCTTGGGAAATCAATAGTCAAGAGCACAAACTCAAGGATTTAGCAAAATCATGCTTAAGGCTTTGTTTAGGGATGATGACAATATGTTGGAGGATGTGAATTGATCCCGTTTGAAGGCCTATTGACCAGATATGACAAAATGGCCTATATATATGATTAAAACATTTTATTAGTGTGTTACTCAAAATCAACCTATATAGACCCAATAAACAACCTAGAAATTTAATGAACTATGAAATTGATTCTTACTGGACTGACATCTAAATGTCAAATAGATCAACTCTCAAATTGAGGAATTTAAATTTGTTGCTTCTAACCATGGACAATTTTCATTATGAATGCAATTTCAGAATCACTTATCTCTTCCTAGGATTGCAACTATTAGTTAATAAAAATATTGAATTTTTATTGTTAGGTATGTAATCATCTTGTCTTCTCAAAATTTTGTTAATTCCAGTTGTTTCACACTAAGACCATATCCCAACATACCCATGCTCCAATTTAGACTCCCAACATAACACTTGTGTCACTAGTATAAAATGGCTAATCAGTTACTAAAATAACAATTAAAATTTGCATATAAACGACCATTTTTCAGTCAATGGCTGATAGTAGCTAATTTACAGTATCTAATAATGTGACCAACTTTTAGTCATTTTTAGCTTAGTCATTAATTGGTTGTCTAGTAGTATATTTAGTCATAAATTTGATCATTGATTTAGTCATTAATTGCCACAATTAATGACCAAATATACAACAAAATATATTACTATATGATCATCTGAGAAAACCAATTAATGACCAAAGAAATATAACCAAAATGTTGATCGTGTTATAAGATACTATAAATTAGCTACTAATATCATATATATACAAATTTTAGTCATCGTTTAAAACCAATTAATGAACAAAGAAATATGACTAAAACTTTATCGTGTTATAAGATATTGTAAATTAGCTTGTAATATTCGTATATATGAAAAATTTAGTTGTCATTTGTAGTCACAAATTAATTATTTGCAGTAGTAATTTATATTTTTTTGGTAGTTTTATATTCATTATATAAACGACTAATTTAGTAGTTTAGATTAATTTCATTTATTTTCATTAATAATCATTATAAACGGCTAATTCAGTAGTATATTCATTTTATTTGTGTTCATCATTAATCAATATAAACTACTAAATTAGTAGTTTTAGATTGATTTTGTGTGTTCATTATTAACCAACATAAATTAATTAGTATGATTTTGTGACTAAATTTAAAAATAAATAAATAAAATGTCATACAATGTGCACTAGTTCATCTAATATGAAAATGCAAAGTTAGATATGTTAATTAAAATACTAAACAATATCAAGTGCAACTATAAATAATTTCAACCACATAAACTATATTATATGAAATGTCAAGTATTACAATATGAGTTTCCAACTTAACATTAGTTCGACTACAATTTACACATGAAATGTTGTTTCATCATTACAAAACCTTGTCATTGTGTTGCCAAGTCATTGCAGGTGAATTCGCCAACTCTTAAGACTTGAACATCAATCTCTTTGTGTGTGTCTTATGCAAGATATTGGTTTTAAAGGTATCACTAGACCGATTCTCTTCTCTCTCCTTTTGCATTTGTCGCTCCAGCGTTAGTGTTCTCCTCTTTATTCAAACCCTGCTCCTTACCATCAATACTGAGTTCCTTTTCTGAAAACAAAAGAAGATACAGTGCAAAGTGTAAGACATGAAAGACAATGAACACTAGAATATAAACTAAAGTAGACTATAAAGGATTCATATGACATATACCTCAACATCAACAATGTTAAGGCCATCCTTCCCCATAAAAGCAAGAAACTCGAACAAGTTTTCTTCACTTGAGTGAGAGTGGCCACTATGTGGCCAGATGACTTGCATAAACAAATAAACGTCGCCATAGAAAATAACACCTTAGTAACTTAGCATTCAACCTTCAGGGAACTATTAGGCACAATCATGCCAACTAAGTTACCTGCTAAAAAGCTCAAGCTGTAAATAACATGTGAAAACAAATAATTTGAGGTGTGATGTCTAATCCTTGTCATTTTATTTGCAAGAACATTTTGTTCTCTAACACATGAACTTGGTCAACTATATAACAACACGTGCTCAAATAACAACATGAAAGTAAACTTTTCTAATAGTCATCTTCAAGCTTTGGTTGTTGTTTAAACAGACATGATTACTAAGTATTTTCAATTTCATATTAAAAATACAAAAAAAAATAAAAATAAACGTTCAAAATACAATCAAACCATAAAGAGAGGATATCATGGAATGGACATTGCAAATATTAAAAAAATTGTTTACATGTCCATCGATGTCTTATCAGACATTCCTAAAACATTTTCTTGCCCAAAATAACCATGAGGTGAAAGAATAACAACATTAAAATCCATAGGAATACCTACTAAAAGAATTTCTGAAGTTGATGGCTCGAGTGCTTGAAGGATCTCCAATAACAAATGAATCATATCCAAGACGTGATCTCTACGTTGTTTGCCCATCCTTTTTCCAATCACATATCATGTAACCTGCCCACACCAGAGTCAAGTAACAATCAATTGAATGCATTGACATTTGTTTTTATCTTTTATATCAATAAAACTTGAATCTAATTTGTTTTGGGAACATATTAATTCATATTTAAAGCCTTCCTGTCATGAGAATGTATCAATCAAGTAGGACATCAGAAAAATCACCCTCAATGAGGTCCTCTAACAATTTCTACAAGAATCATCTATGTGTAACATGTGAATGACGTTAAAGAGTTGAGAAAAACGCGCGCGCGCTCTTATGAGATCTGCTAGGTCTGCGATTTTTTGCCACTGCCATGGCTGCTCCAGGGGGTGCGGAGCCCTCTCCCACCCCTCCGCTTTCTCCAGCAGAAGCATTCAAGAATATTCTAACACAGAGAGGAAAAAAATGAATGCAGCCTGAAGTCCCAAAGTTTATTAAAAAACTTGAAGAAATTCCAGAAATAGCTTTGCCAGAAGACCAAACAATCAAAATCGCCCTTGCCCTAGCTGACAGAGGTTTAGTAGGGCAGTTTATGGGTCGGTGGCCATCATCAAAATCAACTGACGAATGGGTGCAACAAAACTGGAGACCCCTGCTTCCAAACAATGTGATCAGCTACGCGGTTGGAAGGGGCTTTTTTATCTTCGAATTCACTACCAAGGAAGACCGAGGCCTAGTTTTCAGAAATGGCCCATATTTCATGGGAAACCAAGGTCTATTTCTGAATAAATGGACACCTGACTTTGACCCCTCAGTCGATGTGCCAAACGAGGTTCCTGTTTGGGTCCGGCTACCCAATCTGCCAATACACTGCTGGAGTTATCAAGCACTGCAAAAGATAGGAAATGGACTGGGCAGATTCATCGACAAGGCTGATAACAAGGGCCAATACACCTGCGCCAGAATATGCGTGGAAGTTGATCTAGAAGCTGGACTACCGGAAGCCATCAAGCTGACAGTAGGAGACTGGCACCATTTCCAGAAGCTGGACTACGAGCAACTTCCATTTAAATGCAGAATCTGCCATGAACACGGCCATTTTCAAGGAAATTGCCCCAAAGCACCAGCAGGGGACAAAGAGGAAGAAGAAGGATGGAAGGAAATAAAAAAGGGAAAGATAGTATCAAAGCCAAATGAGAAGAAGCAGACAGGACCAAAGGGGAATCCCCAGCCAAATGATAAAACCAAACCAGTCTCAAATGAAGGCCCATCCACAGCTGAAAAGGGGGAGGCCTCAGAGAAAAATGAAGAAACTGAAGGCCAGCCGAAGAAAAAGAAAGATACCGAAGAAGAAGATCAAGGGGAAAATGCAGACAACGAAGAGCACATTAGTCTTGCCTCTGACTCGGGAGAAGAATCAGAAGAAAGAGAATCTGATTCAGACAGCTTACAAATATCCCCTATCAAATCAACCAGGGGCCGGAAATCCAAGAAGAAACAGAGAGAGGAGAAAACCTACAGGGATGTTCTCCAAGGTTCCCAGAAAACTCTCAAGGGAATGACGAATACCAGATCTGGGTGCAAGAATAACAAGGCTCCAAAAGGAGCCACTCCCCCCCACTCCAGTAAATAATGAAATACGTCTCCTGGAATTGCAGAGGATTAGGTAGCAGGCTGAAAGAAGAGGCCCTGAGAGACATTGTAAGGTTGCATATGCCTGAAATATTTCTCATCCAGGAGACAAAGATGGAGGACTCTCTTCTCCTCCAAACCAGCAAAACTTTTTGGCGCAAAGGCCCTGGAAGAGCTGTCAGTGCTAGAGGTGCTTCTGGTGGGATTGCCTCCTTCTGGGACAGCTCCAAATACGACTTGATTCAAGAAGAAAGTTGCCAGCACTGGATTTTCACTCAGCTCCTACACAAAGACTCTGGTCAACAAGTAAGTATATTTAACCTATATGCTCTGGTCATTCCATCGGAGAAAAAATATTGCTGGGACTCGCTCCAGTCCTTTCTTCTTTTGCACAGTCCAGAAAATATCATTATTGCAGGGGATCTGAACATAACTCTAGCTGCTGAAGAGAAAAAAGGTGGATCAACTGTAAGGGACCCTGCCAGAGAATGGGTAGAAGACATCATAATCAGCTGGGATTTGGAGGACATCAAACCTTCAGCTGGGAAATACACTTGGTCTAATAAAAGAAGGCCCCAGCCATATTGCTGCTCGGTTGGACAAATTCCTTGTCCAATCCTCCTTCCTTACTAGCGAGCTAATGGCATCATCCAAAATTCTGCCCAACTGCACCTCCGATCATAAGCCAATAAGTCTCGAGCTCTCCATGGATGGCTTTCTCGGACCCATTCCATTTAGATTTAGTCCATTATGGATTCAGCAAGAAGGATTCAATGAGGTGGTTGCTGAAGCCTGGAACCAGAAAATTCAAGGATCCCCCTTCTTCGTATGGGAAGAAAAGTTGCGAGCTCTTAAGAGAAGGCTCAAGGAGTGGGCTAAAGCTTTGAAAACACCTACTGCCAAGAGAAAAGAGTCTATAGAAAACCTTGCTGCCCTCCAATCTTCAATGGAGAATTCAGTTATTACCCAAAGTGTGCTCCAAAAAGAAGTTGAGTTGCAAAAAGCCCTTCATAAAGCTAGTAGGGACGAAGAGGAGTACTGGAGACAAAAATCTAGAAATTTATGGTTACAGACTGGCAACAAAAATACTAGTTTTTTCCACAAACATGCAGAAGCTCGAAAGCAATTTAAAAATGTTTCAGAAATCTGAATCCGAGATACAGTGGTTAACGATTTTGAAGGCATCAAGAGAGCAGCATTCTCCTTTTTTAAAGATCTCTATTCAGCTCCTGATGACCAACCTATAGATCCTCAAGCATATCCGTATAATCTAATCCCCTCCTGTGTGCATGACCCTGTCAATAATATGCTAACTGCCCCGATCAGCATGGACGAGCTCAAGAAAGCCTTGGACTGCATGGAACCAGATAAAGCGCCAGGGCCTGATGGGTTCACTGCTAGGTTCTATCAGTCTTGCTGGTCAATTATCAACAAAGACCTTCTGAGAATGGTAAGGAAGTCTCAAGTATGCGTAAAGATAGGAGGCAGCACCAATTCAGCCTTCCTGGCATTGCTTCCAAAAGAAAAAGGAGCTTCAGATTTCAGTAGATTTCGACCCATATCGTTGTGCAACACTAGCTATAAATTGATTACCAAAATAATATCCCTACGCCTCAAGAATATTCTGCCAGACATCATTCCGGAGAACCAAGGAGGCTTCATCAAAGGGAGAAAAATACTGGATAACATAGTGCTGGTTCAAGAGGCAGTTCATTCAAGTGGACAGAGAAAAGAGAAAGGAATGGTAATAAAACTCGATCTGGCCAATGCATTCGATAGGGTGAGGCATGACTTCTTGTTTGCTGTTATGATAAAAATGGGCTTCTCAACAAACTTCACAAATTGGGTGAAAGCCTGCATTGCCTCTCCTGGGATTGCCCCGTTGGTAAATGGAAGATCGACTGAATTTTTTACAGCCTCCAGGGGTTTAAGACAAGGTTGCCCGCTGTCCCCGCTTCTCTATGCTATTCAAGCCTCTGTGCTTAGTTTCCAGCTCGATTTCTGCCAGCAAATCCAAATTCTTCCAGGCCTTAGAATGGTGCAAAATGTCAAAGAAATAAACCATGCCCAATTTGCTGACGATACACTGCTTCTAGGTGGAGCGAGCATTAATTCTGCCAGTTCTTTCAAAAAGGAACTGGACATCTATAAGGAAGCTTCCAACAGTAAGATTAACTATTCAAAAAGTACAATCTATGGCTGGAATTGCTCAGCTAAAAATCTTGCTGACATAGCTAGGCTTCTTGAAATGAAAATCTGTCAAGACTGGGAATCATTCAAATATCTTGGGATCCCTATTTTCAGATCCATCCCTAAAGTTTCCCATTGGATCCCTCTCTTGGACAAGCTTAAGCTCAGAATACACGCCTGGGGAGCCTCCTAGCTGAACACTGCTGGGAAAATTATCCTTATAAAATCTGTCTTAACAAGCATGCCTCTTTTTCAGCACTCCATTCTCCTTGACCCCAAAACCTTTCTCAGTAAAATGGATGGTATGCTGAGGAGATTCCTGTGGGAAGGGGGGAAAAACAATGAAAGAAGGCTTCATTTAGTAAACTGGGATACCATTAAGAGACCATTCATAGAAGGAGGTCTGCAAATGAGAGACTTGGCTGCCCAAAATCTAGCTCTAGGCTCAAAAATTCTGTGGAATATTATGGCAGGGAAAATAAGCTGGAGCAAGAAAGTACTGTGGAAGAAATACTTTCAAGGTCAACGTTTGAGATGTCTGGACCTTCCTCAAAAAATCTCCAAAGGCTCTCCAATATCCAAGCTTTGTATTGCAGCTCTGGACAACTTCAGCTCCAACCTTTACTGGATCCCAGGTAATGGGAAAAAAATAAGAATTTGGAAAGACCAGATTCTTGGAGGCCAGCCGCTTCAGCATATAAAAGATCTAGCAAATATTAAACTATGGCTGCATTCCAACAATAAAGAAACACTTTGGGACATTTCCAATTGGACGGAGGATGCTGACAGAAGATGGGACAGCTGGAATCTAGGAGAGGTTCCACACCATTTGCAAGCTGAAGCTTCATTACTATTAGACAATCTGCAAGGAAAATCCCCATTGTTAGCAACAGCCAAGGACAAAAGAGGGTGGGGCTCCCATACTGGTTCCTTCTCGGTTGCTGAAGGATACAAAAGTTTAATTGCTCTCCCGAATGTTCCTCCAGACCGAACGCAATGGAAATTCATATGGAGCTTTCCTTCTCTCCCAAAAATAGACTTCTTCTGTTGGACGCTCGCACACAACAATATTCTCACAGGAGACAACCTGAGAAAACGGGGAATGGAAGGGCCTACCAGATGCCCCTTATGTATATCAGAGGAAGAAACAGCTGATCATCTGTTGTTGTTGTGCCCCTTTGCCAAGACAGTCTGGAAGGGGGTTCTGAGTTCAAGGGTGGATAAGATTGAGCTACCGAGAAATGTGCCAACCCTGCTACACGAATGGGCCAAGCTTTCATCATTCTGTTTCAAAAAAAAAACCTTCTTAAGAATGCTTGGATGTGGACCCCTAAATACATCTGCTGGAAGTTATGGCTAGAAAGGAATAACAAAATATTCAGAGGAGAAATCTGCACTTCAAACAACATTATATCCAAAATTAAAGCTATCTTGGGAGAGACATTGGAAGCTAAGCCAGCTTTAAGGAATGAAGCAAATCTGGACAATGAGGAGGAGCAGTGGCTGAAAGACTTTGTTCCGAACAATCAACCCACCCCAACTACTCCTGCCTCCTGCCATGCTGGGTGGGAAATTCGCCTGGAAGAACAGGAATTTCTAAAGTGGAGATCAGCACTTGAGGACCATTGTCTATTCTTCGACGGGGCCTCTAAAGGCAATCCGAGAGCTGCGGGAGGAGGTGGAGTTCTTCTAAATCCTGACAGTTCTATTTTGCTCAGGTATCATTGGGGCCTGGGAATCGAATCCAACAATAGAGCTGAAGCTCTAGCATTGTGGCAGGGGCTGACTCTGGCTCTCAATCGAAATATTCAATCTCTGACGGTCTTCGGAGATTCTCGGCTCATTATTCAAGCAATGAACTCTTCATCGAATCAGTTGCAGATCCACTTAGGCCGAATTCTCAAGAAAATCAGACTAATGCTGGCTAAGTTCCGGAAAATCTCCTTTCACATATTGAGACAGCTAAATGCCCAAGCTGATTCGGAAGCCAACCTGGGTTCCACTAGAAGCCAAAGAATCCTCTCAGTTAACCTGGAGGATTCCTTCTGCATCATCCCTTAACAGGCTCATCTAGGCAATCTGATATTTCAGATGTATTGGGGATCAGCTTCTGATCCAGATTCCTCGGATTCCCTTCAGGCCTTTGCAGCCCTTCCAGGATTCAATTACTCCAAGCTCCAAAAGCAGGCAACCAAGGAAAATAATATGCATTGGATCCTCTGTTTTGCTGGCCAATATATTCTGTTTGGAGGAATGCGATGTTCAAGTGGGCTCCAGGGTACTCCTCCCCCAAAGGTTCCATCGAATGCTGCCTTCAAAAGGAAATATAAAAATTGCATTAGCGCAGAATAGGGTTTCAAATCACCGCCTTCAAACCATCAAATGCGCAGTTGCAGCCCTTCCAGGATTCAGTTACTCCAAGCTCCAAAAGCAGGCATCCAAGGAAAATAAGACGCTTTGGATCCTCTGTTTTGTTGGCCAATATAATCTGTTTTGGAGGAATGCGATGTACAGGTGTGCTCTAGGCTACTCCTCTCCCAACGGTTCCCTCGAATGCTGCCTTCAAAAGGAAATATAAAATTTGCATTAGCGCAGAACAGGGCTTCAAATCACAGACTTCCAACCATCAAATGCGTAGACAAGCAAGATCGTCAGTGGAGGTTAGGCTAAGAATGAAGATCAAAGATGGAAGACGCCAGTTCAAGTTGAAGCAACTCAAATTCGGAATGTCCAGCTGGAAACAGAGATTGAGGATGGCAGTTCATCCCTCACGTTGAAGCAAGTCAAACTCTACAATCTTCCAGAAGTATCAGGTATCAATGCTCCGGTATTGATGATCAATTTCTTCAGGCAGAGATTAAGCGTTTCCTCTCCGCAAAAGGCGACTCTGCGACAAAGAATGCCCATGGACTCACTGTGTAGCAAGAACTCAGAGAGAAAAGGAAATGAGGAATTTTCCCAATGTAAAAGCACGCGGTAGCTGTTTTTCCGCCCTTCAATAAACTAACCATTACAGTCAAAAAAAAAAAAAAAACAATTTCTACAATATCAATATTTGTCTTGCTATGATATCTTGGATATAAAAAAGAACATATCTGCAAAATAAAAAGCCATATATTACTTATGTTCAAACTTTGTATATGGTATTCTTAGGTAGCTTTTTAGGATGTCCCTCTGCCTTTACGAAAGCGGATTGTAGCTTGGTTAAACTCTATATGATTTCATTCAACATCAATTTCTATAAGATAAATGTCACACATTATTCTTTCCCACTTCTCAACATGTTACATATGATAAATTGAAAGTCACATAAAAGCAAGAGAAACCCCTTTTCTAACCAAAACAAACAAACAAACAATGCCTCTAATAAAACTTCACACCTTAGAAATTACTCTGCCACAAGCTTAGACTAAATGGGATATTCTTTTAATCATCTTTAGGTCATATTTAATGGGATATCCGTATGTTTAAGATGATGTCAATTTGGTGCTAAAAGAAATATACAAATCTAGGTTATTATCACTAAAACTCAAGTAAAATTCAAAAAAATAATGTCATTGCAGGGTGTGGAGAGAGAAACATCTTCATAATTAGGATTCTCTAATTTAGTTTTATTTGAGTTGAGTTGGTATTTGAATATAGAGTTTTCTCTAAAGAAGTGAAATAGAAAGATGAGAATCGAAATAGCCCTATGAATTTTTAATTAATTCATATTATATATCTCTACAACAACCAGGTCATCTTTCTCTGTTATTTGATAGAGATTTATTGTGCATAGAATAATAATGAATTAACTATCAAACACAATGATGCAATATATTAATGAAGGAAATAAAATGGTATGGTTGTGGTATTTGTGTGCTCGAAGGAAATCCAACAATGGCTATGTGCTTTCTTTATCATGAAATAGTATTGAAGACAAATGTTTGTTCAAAAATTGAACTTTGTTACCAATAGGAGATGGTCGTGTTGGGTAAGGAAAGGATGAATTATAGGGCTCAAGGTCTAGATCCAATACATAGTTATCCTTGTCACTACAATATACAACATTGTCATCATTTGCTTATCCAGGTAAAAATAAAAGTGATTTTGTATTTGTGCACTTGTAGCAGTATATGAAAAAGAGAGCAATAATGGAAATCAAAGTGTGTCATCCCATTATCCAACCTACACACAAAAAATATATATTTAGTTGTTGATTATAATGGAAATCAGATGTAAAACCCACTCAACTCAATCTTTACATGACATAGGGGTAATGAACTAGTACAATATAAGCATGCTAACTCAAAAACGTGAGATGATAAGAAAGAATAATGGAACATTGTTTCGTGCCACATAATTGGCATGCATAAAATTTCCACATAATCCATCCAAAAAATGACAAGAAATTATGGTGAAAGGACATATCATTAGTGTTTTGTAACCTCTTTAAAACATGTAGACTGGGAAGTAGAGGAGGCCAAATGTAGCAACATTCCAATTGTGTGGGATATAAAAATAGAAATGTGGGAAAACATGCCTTCCAAATCACGAAATCTCACTCTAAATAATAGAACATGTTGAGGATAGTAATGATGAAAACAAAACGGTCTGATGAGGCTCTGCGCTCTGAGCTCTAGAGTTTTGACATTTTCTGCAACGGCATGATGCTCTAGACTACTGCAGACCTACAACCACTGATGGGATCAAGAAGTTTGAACACTTTCAAAAGTCTACAATGCTCCATGGAACCCCCTCAGGGGGAGGGCAATGTGCCTCCACCACAAAACGACAATGGGCGGCTACAGCATAAGGAAAGCACAAAGACAACAAACCAGGACAAGGACAATGGGAATTTGAACCCACAACAGACAAAATAGGAAAAAAAGCAACACAAGGTCAGCTCAGCCACATGCAAACCGGTAGCCTCAGAGCGACTGAAGGTAGAACTTCCAAGCCATAGAATCAATGCGCGGATACAGTTCATGCGAGACCATGCCTTGATAGGAAAATTCATCGGACTGTGGCCGACAGAGAAGGCGCTAAGGGGCTGGATAGCTGCGAAATGGCACCCAAAGGGACATATAACCCAACAATTGGGACCAAAGGGGTTCTTCACTACCATTTTCAACTGCCTGGAGGATCGGAACAGAGTCTTGGACGGCGGGCCTTATTTCTTTAATTCGGTTGAACTGTATCTCAGAGGATGGGTAGAACGCTTCAACTCGGATAAGGAGGATCTCAGCTGGGCTCCGTCTGGATCCTCCTATACTCGCTTCCAGTGGAATATTGGGAGGAAGACTCCCTTCAAGCAATTGGAAATGTTCTGGGCGAATTCATAAAGGTTGCAGAGGAAACAAAAATTAGCAGACACACCTCCTTTTCTTGTATATGCGTCTATATGAACCTCAACCAGGCTCTTCCAGATGCGGTAAGTCTTTTTCATTATGACATTGAATGGATTCAGTTGATTGACTATGAACACGTACCATTTAGATGCGGAAGGTGTCATGCCCTGGGACATTTATACAGGGATTGTCCTTTAACTCAAAAACCTTCTCCTGCCTCCGGACCGGATCCATCTGAGGCAGATGGCTTTACCAAAGTAGCAAATCGAAGGAAATCCCACAAAAAACAGGCCACAAATTCCAAACTGCCGCAAACTAACCCCTCCAAGCCTTCTACAAGCAACAGCTTTGAAGTCTTAGCTAGCCAAACTGATCCAAGCTTGGACTCTCCCAACCCACTAGAGACGAAGCTGATAAAAGAAAAACATTAGAAGCAGGCTGATCCCACGGCGCCTCATGAGGATCCTCGAAACAAAGGTGCCTCTTCCTCAGATAAGCAAAAGGTATCAGCATGGAATACTCAAGTTATGGAGGTGGAAGTCCCACAATCTGATGCCAGTTTAGAAGAAGATCCAAATGAGGAGTTAAATAATCCACAGATCATGGAGGAGGAAACAAAAGCAATAGATATTTGGGAACTAGACATTCAAGGCCTAGAGCAGGCATGCACTACAAACAATTTTGACAACATTCCAGATGGACAACTGGAGAATCTGGAGGAAGTCCTATCTCGGGTGCAACGACAAAAATCTTTAGGCATACAGACGGGAGGCCCCTGGGATGGAAGATTCATTACCAAAGACATAAAAAAGCGAGGAAGGAAAACAGATCTCCAGCGTACAATCAGAATAGGACAAATGTTAGTGGAGTCAGGCAGGTACTCCAAGCTAACTAAGTACTACAACTCTGATCATCATCCTTCTCAATGAAGTTAATCTCTTGGAATATAGGAGGGCTCAATGGCCCACAGAAAAATAGAATTCTTAAAAACATGATAATGCGACAAAAACCTCAAGTCCTTTTCTTGCAAGAGACCAAGTGCAATTCAATTGCACTAGATAGAATGGCAGCAAAAGTATGGCCAGGGAGCCTCAATATTGCAGTGGATGTTGAGGGAGCTTCTGGTGGCCTGGCAATTGTCTGGGACTCCTGAGCTATTAGACTTGACAATATCCACACAAATAGGAATTTCCTCCAAGCAATCTTTCACATCATTGGGACAAATATACACGGGCTCTTAACCAATGTATATTTTCCACAGGAAGCCTCTCTTAAAGCGGGTATCCTTAACACTCTCTCGGAAATCAACCATGATAGGCAGCACCCTTTATGGATTTCTGGAGGAGATTTTAACATGATTACTAGGTTGGAAGAAAGAACGGGAGGAAGATGCAGAGGAAGTCAGGAGGGGAAACCCCTAAAGGACTTCATTCAGAATAATTGGCTCATAGACCTACCCTTCAATAATGGTGTTTTCACATGGAACAACAAGAGAGAAGGGAAGCAATAGATCACTTCTCGTCTGGACAGGTTCTTGCTCTCGGACAACACTATACATCTGGGTGGAGACTTTGTAGCTTCCATACTGCCACTTTCAGGATCTGATCATTGGCCCATTTCCCTTCAATGGGTGCGTCCTCGCAACTTGACTTGCAGACCATTCTGCTTCGAGGCTTTCTGGATGTCTCATCCAGATTTCCATGGCCTAATCAGTTTAGAATGGAACAATTTCTCCCCTCCACCAGGCTCAAAAATGTTCCAATTCTAGCAAAAGCTCAAGCATCTTAAGGGCAAGATCAAACGCTGGAATCACACTTCTTTTGGTAATATATTCCAGGCTGAGGGAGCCCTAGAGCTAGAAATGAAGCAAATACAGCAGAGGAGCATTAATGATGGCCGTTCAGATGACCTGTCAAAACAGGAAAAAATTCTTGAAGAGCAACTCGCAGAAAGGGCCAAGCAGGAAGAAAAATTATGGAGGCAAAAATCACGAGTAAGATGGCTTAAAGATGGAGAGAAAAACACAAAATTCTTTCATAGTACCACAATCCAACGCAGAACAAATAATAACATAACTCATATTCAGAATGAGCAGGGAGTCAAAGTGGAAAAGCACGAAGAAATAAAAAGTGAACTTCTAAATTACTTCAAGAAAATGCATCGCGAGCCAAATGCAGATAGATCACAGGCTATGGAAAAAATTATACGAAAGATTCCCAAGCTTATCTCAGAAGAGCATAACCAACTGCTTCTCAAGCCTGTTGATTTACAAGAGGTGGAACTAGCAGTTCGACAATTGAAAGCAAGTAAGGCTCCAAGCCTGGATGGATTTACCTCAAACTTTTTCCACAACTTCTCGGAGTTGATTAAGATGGAAGTACGGCAAGTGGTTGAGGAGTCGCGCTCCTTAAGATGGATGTTTCCAGGGGTGAATGCTACCTTCATAGCCCTAGTTCCCAAGGTGGATGAGCCAAGTACACCTGACAAGTATCGACCTATAGCACTGTGCAACATAATCTATAAGATCGTCTCCCAAATCATTGCCTCCAGGCTCAAATTGTTGCTTCTTCTCATCATCTTGCCTAAACAATCTGGATACGTCGAAGGTAGGCAGATCAGCGATGGTATCATCCTATCTCATGAAATAGTTCATTCCCTAAAGATCTCCAAGAAGCTAGGTATGCTCCTCAAACTGGATCTTTCAAAGGCATTTGATAGCCTAAGCTGGATGTATATTAAAAAAGTTCTAGTTACTTTTGGATTTGCTGCTCCTTGGGTCAGATGGGTTATGAGTCTCATCTCCTCCTCTTTCTTTTCTATCCTGGTCAATGGTATACCCTCATCTCCTTTTCATCCTTCTCGGGGAATTAAGCAGGGAGACCCTCTGTCCCCTTTCTTGTTTGTCATCATGGTAGAAGGCCTAGGCCGAAGTATTAAGTCAGCTCAGCAATCCCTTTGTCTCAGAGGCCTATCCTTTCAGAATTCTCCCGCCTTCACTCACCAACAATTTGTTGACGACAACATGCTTTTTGGGCATCCCTCAGTCCAGGAAGCTCAATAGCTCAAAACCCTTCTGTCGGACTTCTCGGAAGCCTCAGGAGCATCAATCAATAAATCCAAATCTCAGATCTTTTTTTTCCATACTCCTGCTATTACTCAAACTACCATAGCCCGTATTCTAGGATTCTCCATTGCTAACCTACCATCCAAATACTTAGGTGCTCCTCTAACTTCCTCGGCTCTAAAACACTCCTCTTGGAAAATCCTCTTAGAAAATCTGGAGGCTCGCCTCTCCTCTTGGACTCACAGATCTCTAAATATGGCAAGTCGGCTAGTCCTCATAAAAGCAGTTCTTCAAGCTATGTCACTATACCTCTTCTCCATCCTTGCAGCACCCAAATGGGTTTTCAAAGAAATCAGATTTCTCAAAATATCTTTTCTTTGGGGCAGCAATGGTCACAAGCACAAGTGGGCTCTTGTCAAATGGGATACTGCTTGTTTACCAAAGAAAGGGGAAGGCATTGGTTTAAGGGATCCTTCTCATAGCAATAAAATCATGGGAGCTCGAATATGGTGGAAATGGCTAACTGCGCCTCTCACCCCATGGGCTTCTCTGTGGACAGCTAAGTATGCTAGGAATTGCCCAATGGAGGAACAAATAAGAATCTCAGAGGTTAGCATGGGATCCCTTATATGGAACTTGGCAAAGCAGCACAGGAATCTCATTCAGCACCATAGCTTTTGGGAAGTGAAGAATGGTAACACTGCAAGATTTTGGGAAGATTCATGGCAGCAAATGCCCAAACTAAAGGAACAAATCCCTCATATTCAACTTCTGGAATAGGGTATGCAATCTCATGACAGGGTTAAAAACTTTTGGATAAATTCTTCAACCCAAGAATACAAGGAATGGCTCAAGGCGGAACAGATCGTAAGATACGGCACGACACAAGACCAACAAATTCTAGACACAGAATTAATGAAAAGAAAAATTAAGCACTCTGTTGAAAAGGATATTCTTAGGTGGGGATATGAAGAAAGAGGCACCTTTACTACGAGAGAGGCCTATAATATCCTTATCAAGACAAATATTGTGAAAGATCCTATCTGGAGCAAAATCTGGGACCCTTCCATATGGCCGAAAATCTCCACTTTTCTCTGGATCCTATGTCATAACAAGATACTCACGTGGGACAATCTCAGAAAGAGGAACTTTCATGGGCCCTCTATATGCCCTAACTGCAGACAAGGGGAGGAAACCATAGAGCATCTAATGCATTCCTGTCAGATCGCACACAAACTCTGGGAAAATGTCAGTTTCCGCTGCCAAAAGGAAGGAAGAAATCATGGAGACATCATTGCCACTGTGTGCAACTGGGATCATAATCCTTATCAAAGCAACATTTTAAATTTCCTTTGGAAACTCATTCTGGGCTTTCTCATGTGGGCCATATGGAAGGAAAGAAATAGTAGAATATTCAAGGATCACTCTATGCCATTGGAAAATATCTGGAAAATAATCTACCAAAATATTGAGGAAACCTTATCTCTCAAAACCTGGTACCAGGAGGATCTCCCAATTACCCCCCAGGAACAATCCATATGGGCTAACTGGAACCTCCAATGGAAGCAAGCACAACTTATCAAAGGACAAAGCCTCCTAGGAGCTATTCACCAGAGAAATGGTTACCTCCCCCTATGCATATGTACTAGCTAAATTTTGATGGCGCCTCAAAAGTCAACCCAGGAGACTCTGGCTTTGGAGGGATTTTCAGAGATTCTAAAGGGGCTCCTCTTTTAACCTTTCTAGGTTCAAAGGGATGGGACACCAATAACTCAGCAGAATTGGAAGGTCTCTGGCAGGGTCTTATTCTTGCGCAAGGTAAGGGTTTCTTTCCGCTCATAATAGAGGGTGATTCCCAAATCATAATCACTATGGTATCAAAAGTCTTGTAGGGATCCCCCTCTTGCAAAGTGAGTAATAGCTGGATAATGGAAAAAAGGCTTGAACTTATTGAATGTTGGCTTTACTCTCATAGAGCAGTCACTCTGAAGCACATACGCAGAGAAGGGAATAAAGTCACGGATTTACTTGCTAATATGGGGGTTGATTGTAGGGTGGAACTCCATGCTGGACCTATTTCAAGCCTAGCCTCTGAATCTCAACTCTCGGATTACAACAACCTAGTGAAGAAGGAGATGCATCAGGAAGAAGGATAACACCCAGATGCGGGTGACATTAATGATCTCTAATGCCCTTAATGATTACAGGACAACCATGGTACTGCCAGCTGCAGATCAGCATGGCATCCCAAGACTTCATCCGGTGCAAGACGGATAACCTTAAGAGAGGTGGATTTGGTAAGATCTATGTATTAATGGCTCGCATCGTCCAAGGAGAAGCAGTGGTCGTTATAATTATGGCACTCTGGTTCATCCTCACCCCAATTTATGCTCAGCCTTTATGCTCCAGGCTCCGGCTTGTTGCGGGTCTTGGTGGAAAGTGGGTCTCCGGTCACAGAGGCAAGCTTCCTGCCTGCTCCCCGCCCTTCAGTTTGAGGTCTTATTATGCTGAGATCTCTATTTTCCCTAAGGATCGTTTTGTGCTGCCCTCTTCATTCTCTAAGGCCTGTCGTCGGTGATTGAAGTGGTTCCCTCAGCTGTCTTAATGTCCTACCCCTGGTCTTACTGTGCCTCCCCTTCTTCATCTCATCATGGTTCGTCATAGTATGAGGAGTGGCTCTGGAGCGCGTCGTGGTAGCCAGAGGTGTTCAAAGGCAAGTAGTTCTATGGACCTTGGACTGCATCCCATTAATATCCCCTCCTCTCCGGGTGATTCGCCTCCACTGAGCCCTGCTTGCAAGCAGACTCCGAACAGTGCATTCCAAACCACTCACTTTAAGTTTCAGAGTAACCTCAATAGGCCAATGATCACCACTCATATTACTATTATCCTCTCTGAAGAAGAAAACCAGCCTCAACCTGTGATACGTGTAGCGTTCGAGCCTTCTCAAAGTAGTGAGCCGATTTCGGTAGAGGGAAGCCCGAAGAATCACACAGGGAAAATGCTCGATAGAGGAGTTGCCCCTCTCGCCACTCTGCCTCCTGAAGCCATTGTCCCGGTGGACGGGGAAGGTAACTTCAATGCCACTGATCTCTCCATGGCACTCACAAAGGGCGAGAAAGCACGGAATGATGTTATGCGAATGGGCATTATGTGTCAACTGGGGGAGGAGCTACCAAGTGAGGACGTGGCGGAATAAAGCCACCTGGGCCTGCCCACTCTTTTTTTGGTCTTGCTAGTGTTTCATATGATCAACTTCAAGCAGTTTTGAAGGCAGCTCCGGTCCAACATCTACAGACAGATGATGCTATTATGCCTCTCGGACAGTGGCATACCAAAGATCTTCTGGATAGCTATGGAATATCTTTGTTTTGCTAGTTAAGGGTTGATGTAGTCAAAATTAGCCACCAGTAGGCTATCGAGTTGTGTTATAACCGGGCCACTAGGAGGAAGAGACATTCCATTATTTCGAGAGAATTTTGTTCCATAGGTTAGCAAATATATCCATGAGAGATAGGAGGTAGAGCACACAGAGAGGATCTGTGCACTTCAGCAGCCCATAGGACATAGGCATTACTTCTTTGTACCTACAACAATATTTCTAGATAAAGAAAGAGAGAGAAGCGACCTCACCTTCCAGTTGGGTTTTTCTCCCGAAAGGGTTTCCCAGAGAGAATATCTTGTGTCTTATGTGCGTGTGAGCTTATTTTGTTGTTCTCTACTTTTCTGCATAGTTTCCATTCACATGCATGAACTAATTATAGTAAAATCTATAGATATAAAATTTTAATAAAACTATAATAGTGTAAAACTACAGTATTTTAATATATTATTATCAGATCCGTTGTGATGAATTGTCCAATGGAATATCCATGGTAGTTTACGGATAACTTAGTATCAGATCAAGTTTCTTTGGGGATTTGTGGATATTTGTAGGGGATCTAGGTCGGTGGGGTCGAAAATCGTAATACCCTAATCATGACCGACAAATTTGTAAATGAACCTTGTGATCCTGTGGAGGTGAGGTTTTCGCGTCTCAAACAATAAGTTGCGGATATAAACTACAATGTAAACCTCCTCATGGCGGCCCTATTACCGCTCAAACTAGAAGGGGACCTAAGGGGGATCCCTAAAGGGAAAATGTTAGGTCAAGGGCAACAAATGGAGACTTATCCCACTGTCACCTCAGCGAAGGCTCCCTTCCATTTATGGACTATCACCGATGGGAGGAGACCTGGTATATTATGGAGTCACCGATAAAGGATAAGTCATAGAAATAATGAGGAGTGACTCAAACAATCCCTTTCCTGAAGAGTTATAAGGATAAGGCTTGCTTGCTTTCTAAGCAAAGTACAATGCCTTTTAGGGAAGGGAAACGAGGATTCAAGGGTTAGGTTTATGGGATATTTCTTGTGAAGGAACTTCCCAATCCCTAAAATCCTTTTTATAATTGGTATACCAGATGGTTCTTGAAGAATTATATTTTTCAAAGGAATGGGACCACATGGGACCAAGTGGACCCGGTCTAGGATAGGGGGAACAAATATAGCAACCAATAATGTTCTTACCCTAAACAAGGTGGGGGAAGTATCAAAGAAATAATTTTCACTTGAAGGTGTTGATTTGATCCTATGAGGTGCTAGCCTTGGGGATGTTAAGGCAAAGTTTGATCACAGAGTTAGGGCTTGTGTTTTCTCCCAACCCCACCATCAGAATGGCTTCAAAATTGGAGGAGGCCTTGAGGAAACACCAAGGCAGGAGACCCTAGGAGATTGAACTTTTTGGAGGGCTAGTTTGTTGGGAAATTGATGCCCTAGGTGCCCCAACTTAACTAGACCTAGAATAAGGTGAAAGAATGTGATTTTTGGTGACCACCTTTTGGTAGATCAATGCCTTAGTCTTTGGGAGAATGGAATCTTTGATGAATATGAGTAGTATTTCTTGGTTCCAGTCAAGGAGGCCTTTTTGGTAGATCAATGCCTTAGTCTTTGGGAGAATGGAATCTTTGATGAATATGAGTAGTATTTCTTGGTTCCAGTCAAGGAGGCCTCAAGACCACTTCGCTAGTCTTCTATGTATAGGAGAAACAATCTTACAACTTTTATAATTCGATGCACAAAGGGAATGACTTATCAAGGTCAAATTATTTGGTGGAGTTACCCCTAGGAGAATTTGTTGATATTACATGGCCCATACATTGAGAGATGCTATAATAGAGACAAAATTCCAAAATTTTAAGCAGTAAATGCATGCAACGATTAGCCCTGGAACAACAAAAACCCCAATCCAATGTATATGGCAATGAATAAAATTATAAGTGTGTATTTACATGTAACAGAATATATCCAACCATTCAAAATTGACAAGAGAGAAGATTCAAGATAATATAGACCAATATCCACACATCAAAATTCATCCATAAAGCCCCAATTCATCCTCTAGAAAAAGTGCGAAAATCTCAAGAGAGAAAAGATCCAATCCAAAGTGATGTTGAGAAAATGAAGTCATCTCACTTGTATTTATACACTAATGAGGAGTTTGAATTAGCCTCCTTGGCCTACATAAGCCCCAAAAATAAAATAATCTTCTAATAATCCAACTTTTGGTGACAAGCCCACCAAACTAGCTCATAAATGAAAGAATAAGCCTCTCAAGATGTCAAATAATAATATGTGCATGTCGTAGGGCCCTCTAGGAGGCTTAATGAGGTCCATGGGTGCCATAATGAAGAGTAGGACCCTCAAAAGCAATGGACAAGGGGTTGGCTCCTTGTAATAACTTGTGGTGCTCCAAATGACATGTGGGGGCATGCATGTGTCCTCATGGGTCTCCAACAAATCAAAGGTGCCTGTAGATCACTTTCAAGGGATAGGATTATGGTGTAGGTGATGTCACATCATCGTGCAAGTCTTGGATCATCTGCCAAGTGTATGGTGCAAATCAAGGGCCAGTTGAGCATGATGGATCAGGTGCATCTTCCTCATCCAATAAGTGAACGATGAGCACTCTTTGAATGGTTGTGGGGATCCATGTAGTGTTGTTTGTTGTTGTGGGGCCCATGTCTCTCAACGTACACCCTACATGTGCCAATGTAGCCCTCTGGAAGATTAGGACCCCATATAGCGAGACCAAACCCAAGATGGAGACCATCTGTAATCCTGCATAAGATCTAATGCATCCCCTAAGCTTCCAGTACAAAAAGTCATTAGAGAAATCGAGTAAATGAGCTTACCAATGACGGACCGCAAGTGGGGACTTCATAATGGCCTACCCTTCCATAATGGGCTTCAGGATGTGCCAATGTCTCCTAAACTCCAAACGGGGTTAACCAAGAATCTTATTAGGTGGTTTCTACTTCTAAAGGGGATAATATATTCAAGGTACATCCTTCAAAGGGTAGTTGCATGTGACAAATAGGTGAACGAAGTAGGGGATGAGAAGGGGCAACCCTAGGTCACATGCTCGGGTACAAGGTAGCTAATAAGAGGGAAGCCCACACTTGAGTTTATAATGTATAGGATGGAGAAATTGTGGTACATGAGGTGCATCGAATTTGATATTTCCACCCTTCTTTATATGCCTTTTGCCTTTTTATGATTTTCTTTGAGTAACTGCTCGGGGCTCAAGGGGTAAAAGCACGATGCATAAGATATAGCAGTGAATACCCCCTTTTAAGGTGGGGTGATTCATTTACCACCATGGGTTGGGACAATCATGGGTCCCTATATGATGAAGGAGGTTCATAGAACCTATGGGAATCAGGGAGATGGCCATGATGATGGGGTAGAGCTCATGTATTGGATTTTTTCCACGTGATAAATGTGTTTGTCCTGACCTTCTTTTGCATTTTGTGGTAGATTTTCCTCTTAAATGTGGCCATATATGCCTTTATATTTCTTTTTATCTACATCAACCTTTGGGATTCATTCCAGGCCATAACCCAAGGTGTGGGCAAGGGGAAGGGGCATGATAACCCTATGTGGACCCAATGGACGAATTTGAACCCAAGTGGGAGA
>APFE030068198.1:231715-251074 GCA_000404065.3 Pinus taeda
CAACGACATAGTAAGCACGTCAATCAGAGTCTATATGCAAAAGTTATGCCACTCAGAAGTTGACCTTCCTGTTTTCACACCTATAGTTCGGGAGGATGTTGCATCAACCCTCATTATTTATGGAAAAGGGACTAGCCACATTTTTGTGATGTAAAAGACTCTAGAAGATTCTATATTGTAACTCTAGTTAAGATTTGATGTAATCAAAATTAACAAGTAGTAGGCTATCGAGTTGTGTTATAACCGAGCCACTAGGAGGAAGAAACATTCCATTCTTTCGTGAGCATTTTGTTCCATAGGTGAGAAAAGATAGCCATGAGAGATAAGATCTATAGCACACAAAGAGGATCTGTGCACTGTAGTGGCCCATGGGCCACAAGCATTACTTCTTTGTACTTATAGCCATATTTCCAGATAGAGAAAGAGAGTGAAGCAGTCTCACCTCCCAGATGGATTTTTCTCCTTAAAATGTTTCCCATAGAGAATATATTATGTCTTATGTGTGTCTGAGCTTATTTTTCTGTTCTTTACTTTTCTGCATAATTTCCATTCGCATGCATGCTCTAATTACAGTAAAATCCACAAATCTATAATTTTAATAAAATTGTACTAGTGTAAAAATATGGCATTTTAATATATTATTATCAGATATGTTGTGATGAAATGTCCAGTGGAATACCCACGACAACTTATGGATCAACTATGTATGATTATCCATGACATATATTCTAAACATATCTTCCATAACTTGGTTACCTATTTTGGTCTACCCATTTGTTTATGGATGATGTGCAGTGTTCAGGTTCAACTGAGTCCCCAACATTGACTACAAATTTTTCCAAAATATAGACGTAAAGCGAGAGTCCCTATCAGAAATGGTTTTCATGGGTGACCCATGTAGTGAGATAGATTCACTTAAAAAAAACTCGTGTCACATTGATAACATTGTAAGTGGCTCATACTGGGATGAAATGGGCACTTTTGGTCAATTTATCAATTACAACCAATATAATAGTGTGCCTCTATGAAGTGAGTGGAATGTTATCAACTTCCCATCTAGACATAGGGATGTTATGAGGTTGTAGGAGTCTTGTTGGGTGCCGATAATCAGCCTTGACTTGTTGACATTCAAGACATTTGGTGACAAATTAGACTACACATTTCATGCATGCCCAATAGAAGAGTTTCTTCATTTATGCATACATATTCTTCACACCAAGATGTGCACAATAAAGTGCTCTATGTGACTCTTCAATTATATCGCCTTCCTTGGGATGTAAATTCTCCCTTGAAATATTAATAGTTAATTTGGTTCAAGGACATAACCCTCAAAAATTGGTTCTATTTTCTTCCCACTCTGAAGCGCTGATGTAACCTTCATATACCAGCTATCTTCAAGGAGTTTCTCTAACACTTGCTCCCTCAAATTGACCCTCAAGTGTACCAGGGAGAAGATATGGTGCCTCCTTATTAGTGCATCAGTCACCTCATTCTCATTTCCCTTAATGTATGAAATCCCGAAAATCATACTCACTCATGAATTTGCTCCACCTCACGTACCTAGCATTCAGATCTCTCTAAGTGAGGAGGTGCTTCAAGCTCTCATGATCATTTCTTCACTCCAATCTTAACGAGGTAATGTCTCCATAGTTTCAAAGCTAGCATTATTGCTGCTAATTTTAAGTCATGGGTAGTGTACAACTCTTCATGTTTCTTGAAATTCCTTAATGCATAAGCTATCACTTTGCCTTTGTCCATCAACATTGATCCCAATCCCTTCCTTTAAGCATCTATACAAACGATGAATTCCTTCTCCATGTCAAGCCCTCAAAGTATGATGTACTGGTTAGTAGTCTCTTTAGTTCAGTGAATGCAATATCACATGTATATGTCCATTCATACCTAACCCCCTTTTATTGTAATATGGCGATGGGTTTCACAATCTTCCAAAACCATTCCATGAATCTTCGATAATAACCCACTAGCCCATTGAAGCTATGCTCCTCATGAGCATTTTTCGGTACTAGCCAATCCATTATGGCCTTTATGTTTTCCGGGTCAACTGAAATCCCTTCTCCTAGATGATGTGCACGAGATAATGAATTTTCTTCTAAAGAAAGAACATTTTGACAACTTTCCGTACGTTGATTTTCCCTTAAGCATGTCAACACAACCTTTAGGTTCCCTTCATGCTCCTTTTCATTCTTGCAATACACAAGAATATTGTCCAACAAGACTTGCACAAATTTGTCCAAATACTTTTGGAACACACCATTCATGAAACTCATGAACATTATAGTGCATTGGTTAAACCAAATGGCACTACTATGAACACATAATTCCCAAACTGAGTTTAAAAGACAATTTTTTGGAGATGACACCTTCCTTAATCCTTAATTGGTATCAAGATCACTGATCGATTTCCGAGAAAACCACTACTCCCTTCATTTGATCAAAGTTGTCATTTATTTTGGGTGTCGGGCACCTATTCCTTATTGGTGCTCGATTTAAGTCCCTATAACCTATGCACAATCTTAAGGTTCAACCATCCTTCTTCTTGAGGAAAATCATTGGCAAGCGCCAAGGTGAAATATTAGGTCTAATAAATCCAAAGCCTAACAATATCTACAACACAAAATTCCTAGAGTCATCACTTTGTTATGTGTCTTGGATATTAGCTTCAAATAAGGATTTAGTTCAATTGTGAAATCTCTCTCTCTCTCTCAAGAGTTAAACTTGGTTTTTCTTATGAAAGAAAACATCCTCATAGTCTAACCAAATTGGGTGTTGGTCTAAAGAGGATCCCTTCTTATAATGGTTCAAAACCTCCCCTTTAAGTTCATTCATTAACATTATAAACATATCATATTATTTAATTAACTAACACTATGATCAAATTTGACATATAATATAAATTAAATTAATAAACAAAAGTAATCACCATAAATGTAATTAACCATGGTCAAGTTTCATTAGAAAAAGACCTTTAGTAAATTTTTTAATAGATATCATGTATCACTAATTTTCCTTAATTAATAATTATTTTTAATATATATATATATATATATATATATATTATATATATAATATAATTGTTTTTTATTATAAGTATTATATATAATAACAAAATAAACATTATATTTATTTATTTTGTTTCCTCAAAATTTTCATAATTTCAAGAAAATCATAATTTACAATTTTCATTTTCTCCACTTATATATATATATATAGACATAGTCTAACTTATAGACAAAATGACCTTTTTCATGACTATTTTTCTCGTTAATTTTAATCAAAATCCAACAAAGATTTTTTAAAACTTGAGTTTAAATTATTTAATCTGCATAATTCGAGTGTCCCAACGGTTTTTCAAGTTGTTGAATCCATTTATGCATTCAAAAATGTATTTTAAAAAACAAAAAATCTTGAAATTATATTGCTAGATTTTGGTGAATTCTGATGAAAATGACTATTTCGTCTATAAGTTAGACTATGTATATATATATAGATAGCTTGAGTGAATGTAATGGTTAAGAGCATGTGTTTCCTCATGAGAGGGCATAGATTCAAAACTAGAGGTGGATAGAGTATGTATACCTCATAAACTTAGGAGTCAAATCATTGCATGGAGGTGAGTCATTTGTCCCACAAACAAGGAGGTCTCATACACCAATTTGGTGTTTGGCTTGGTCGTGACCTTAAAATTAGATAATAATAATAATAATATAACCAAATTTAGATCAATTATACTTGATAAAAACTTAGATACAACACGCTAAAGAAAATTATTTACATCCATCTCCCTGTTTGAAAACAATGGGGGTATGTAAATCAACTACTTATGGTTCATAGGGTCTTATTACAAGCATGAAAAGACCATGAAAAAATCTGATTTGAATGACATAATTTAAGCCAATGGGTTAATATAGGTATATATAATGAACATTTAATGAGCATGTAATAAAGGGAAAGACTTTAGATAGATTGTAGCCACCAGCACGAGAGTATACTAGGCGCTTATGAATTTTTTGGCTGATTAAAAGTTGATTATTTAATGGCCCTCCTGTTGACAAGTTGATTATTTAATGGCCCTCCTATTGACAATCAATTGAATAAAAAATAATGCACACTTTTGATTTTAGGTGAAGTAAATTTGATCAAACTAAAATCTTTCAAAATACTAAGCTTAAGTTATTCATTGACATAATATGTTTTTTTTTTTAATGATAAACCGTATATAGAGTAAGAAATGCCCATGATTGAGTATTTCATAATGAAAAAATAATCATAAACAACGCACAAAAAAGTAGACTTAGTTCAAGTATTCTCAATCATTTACATCCATTAAAAGTACACAATAAAGGGAACTAACAAATGGGTTTTTCATGGTGTCTTCAGAAGTCCATGAAAAGACATGGGCAAGGAGATCCCAAAGGCATGAGAATTCAGGTTGGTTGATTCATTTCCTTTCACTGTACTTATTGTTATTCTATTTCTTATGGTAATTTTTTTGGTCTATATTTATTTATCTTTCATTTTTTTTCTCTGAAATATATTTGGTTTTGTTGTTTGTTTTCAATTTTATTATTTATTTGGTGCCTAGTGTAATCACTCTGATAATTCTTTTGAAGTAAGAAGAAAGAAAAACCAAAGGTAACCACAAAACACTTTTGGAGATTAGGACCTAGCCTTCCTAATGCTCAGAGAGGGCTCTCTCTTTAAGATTTAACTTTGTTTTAGTTAAGATAATTTTAGGTTAGTTATTGATTGCACTTGGGTTTTGTTTTGACAATTTGGTGGTGGGATCACTTTGCTTAATTTGAAAGAGGATTGGCTTCTACCATTGGGCTATGGAGTCAAATGGCTGACAAACAAGACTGGATTGGGTTCTAAAAATAGGGTCTACAGGGCAATATAGATGAGTTACTGCAGATCTTAGAGGCTAATGGTGAATGGCTTTAAATCAGATCCAGAGAGAAATTAAGGGTTCCCTAGGTCAGATTTTGGAAGGAATAGAAGAAGTCAACCAAGATGGGAGAGCAATTAAGGGTTCTCAAATCCGGGTATCAGAAGAAAACATGTAAATAAATTACTGTGCAAAACATAATGCAATTAAACAAATTTTGTATGATATTTCCAATTAATTCATTTAGATTTTAGAACACATTTAAGATTATGAAAACACAAAAGAAAGGTGACACAATAACACAAATAAATTACTTCACTACAAATGGCTCATCTCATGAATCCTGTAGCGAAATGCTTTTATTACTTGCTCTAATCTGTTGACTTGAAAATAGTACAATCACCCTTAGGTTCAAAATCACAATAACTCTACAAATGTAAAATAATCCACCATAACACTTCAAATTTTGAAGTATTTATACAAAAAGTTTATTACAAAATATCTCAAACTAATTTGAGAATTAATCTAGGAAAGGAAAATATCTTCTTGCAAGAAGATAGTGACATCTATTGAATTGTTTCATGTTGTCCCTTTTATTTTGGTTATGCTGGCTGTTATGCTTTGATTTTTAGCCCTTTATCCTGGCAGGCTATTTGGCTTTCACGCTGGATAGTTTGTTTGACTTTCATCTTTCATCTAATACTCTTTCACCTGATACAATTTGACTATGTTGACCTGTCTTCATCCTTTTACCATGCTCATTTACTTTTTACTGTACACTTATAATTTATAGTTTATAATTTACTATGTTTTTACTACAGTAAATCATTCAGTTTTTGCCATGTTTCTTCATCTGGTAACTCGATGTTGAGAATTTTCCTATATATCTCATTAGCCTTTGTATATTTTGCAAAAGTAGGCTTATTGATAAATAAGTGTTTCACCTCATGCTAAAGGTAAAACAGATTTTCAAAAGTCTAGTATAATACTCTGCCAGTTGGTATACTAGTCATTGATGAGGTATTTGCCTGTTCTTTGGCCACTTATATGATTTTCTTGTTGTATTCCTCTTGTGTCATCAATTTATCATTTATGACTAAGGCACTAGGTAGTCCCTTTTCTCTCAAAAGCTCAAACTTGGTCATAAACCTGTCAACGACTAGTTGCATGGTTTGACACTTATCTTCTAAATTTAACATTAAATTTCTCTTAGTTAGAACCCTCTTTACTTCCAAAATGGTACCTGTCCTATCAGGTATGTCATGTTCTTGTAGCTCATATTTGTTCTTGGAGTTGAGGAATTGGATAATTCTTACTACTTCCTCTAGCATTTCTCCAAGCTCTTCTTTAACATTCCAGATGGCTTCTGTAGCCTGTTTGATTAAGTTTATTTTCTCAAAAATGACCTCGATAGATGGCCAAATATCATTGATAGAGTCAATGATATTGGCCCATAACAATTGTTTGGCCTTTCCCAAAGGCTCACTCAGTGTCAACTCTTTCTCCAGGCTTTTTACTCTCTCATTCATCCTGGTAGCCTTATGTTGTTCTTCCTCATGCATAATCTGGGCTAACCTGCAATTTGTCTCTAGGCTGGTAAGTTTCTCTTTTAACTTGTTCATTTCATTAGTATGAATGGACATTTCCTCCATTGCCTTGACCAACCTGTTTGCTTCATCAACTGTGGTACCTGTTGTTGTTGATGTCGTGGCTGATGTAGTTGTTGTAGTTGTTGTTGCTGTTGGCAATGTAGTGGCCATTCGACTAGTGGGAGCTAATGCTATTGCCAATGTGGAAGGCACAATTGTGGTCACTGTAGGAATGACAGTTGGAGGAGCACTGTCTAGACTAGCTTGTTTTAGTTGGATCGAGTTGTCTAGTTGCTTTTCCATTTCCTTCAACTGGTCATTGAGTTGCAACACCAAGTACATCATTTCTTCATGATTTGTTTGGCTTTCTAGGACTTCTTTTGTTTAAGGGTGTTGTGACTGAGGTAGATTGACCTATTTCTTAAGGGTTGCAATGTCTTCATTTTTCTTTTTAATTAAGTGTTCAATAGCCTAGATGTCCTTTGGGTCATGGCCTAGCTCAATGATAAGGTCTTCTAAGGATTTGATCCTTGTGTCTTTCGCACTGGAAGATGCTTTTTCCAGTTTGTATTGGGATGTCATATTGTCTAATGAGTCCTTGAGCTTGAATGGTTCCATTGCTTTTGTTGTGAGGGTGGAGTAGATCATCTCTCTAGCCTGCTTGTGAAATTCTATTTGATTTAAGGGATGCACATCCCTAGCTAAGACCTCAAAGTTGGTCTTCTTGTAGTCTGTTGTGGTTTTAGGCTGTTGTGCAGTAGGTTGTAGGAAAGATACCTGCATTTTACCTTCTTTGATGTCAAAGGATGACATCATTCTACTTTGATTTGGTGGTGTCATATGCATGTACTTGGCATAAATGTTTGCCTTGAGCTTTTCATTCCTCATTTTAATCTCCTTGAATCTTTCCTTGATATCTGCTTCCTTGTCAGCTAGCCTGACAAAGGAAGATGCATCCACACTCTCCTATCTCTGTATAATATGGGTGTTTGAAGAAGAGGTTTGTTGTGCTTCTGCCGATGCAACAGTCTCAGTTGTTTGTCTACTCCTTTGCCCCATTGCATCAATATCAATCATTTCTGTTGATGCAATGTTTTCTTCCTGTTCAGACACAGGATTCATTTTGGGCCTTTTGCTTAGTTGGAACTGTTGATCAGTGATGTCCATAGCAGAGCTTGATGCTTCCTCCCTATTTCTTTTGGGATTCTTCTCCTCATTGATAGGAGTCTGAATGATGGGAGGGATATTCATTGGCTCTTCCAACTCTGGGACGTGCAAGAAAGAGCTTTGGTCAAATTGTTTCTCCAAGTCAATCATGGTGTTCTCCACAGCCACCACTGTTGTCCATATCTATCAATGTGTTCTCTACCCATTCTCACTGATTAGCATATTGTTCTATGTGAGGTCTTGGGTAGTGGATGTAAGGTCCCAACTTGACCTTTTGCCTGAGTTTGTTTATAACCCCATGAGGGTCATAATGTCAAATGAAACTATTCTTGAATTTGAATTGTTGGAGTATCTTATCAACTTTAGGCCCAGCCTCTTTGGTGTTGCAGATGAAAGGGCCCATTTGGTTTTTCATCTTAAACTGTGTCTTCTTCCTTGCAGCTAGGAAGTTGAGCTCATCTGCACCTATCATTTGCCTGAAGTATTCTAGGGAAAATATTCTCATTGGGAGATAGTTAGGAAATTTGTAAGGGGGAAATTCACAGCCATAAATCCTAATTTCAGTATGATTCTGGCAGAGGTACTAGTCTCCTACTCTGCTATTCTTTGCCAGTTGCAATACTCTCTTGATCTCAGTACTGATTCTAGGTTGAGTGCTAGAAGTCAGCATGTTCATGACAGGTGCACAAAACAATCTATGAAGTCTTTGTATGTGAATGTGGTGTTATACCTTTGGAACAAGGGTGTTCAATAGATAACAGATCTTTCCTTTCCCCCGGTATCTGTTTTCTGAATCTTCACTAGGAACTTATATGTTTGATAATACAAGAACATATGAAACAACACTAATGAGTATTTGAAGACTCTTTCAGTAGGCAATCTAGTGAACTGTTCATGCATTTTGCTTGCAATGAACTAGGCATAATCATACAAAATGGCAGGAGGTTGGCCTGGAGTGAATATGGACAAGAAGGCCATGATTATTTCATCTACAAACTCATTTGATGTGAATCCTAGGATGCTTGAGATCATGGTGATTATTCTCCTGCCAATCTCTGAGAAAATAGCAAAAGCATAGGGTGGAATGTCTTTAGGAGTATGGTGCTCCTCAATGATGAAATTTTGAAATAAATTATTTGATCTTAGCTAGGTCCAATATGGTGTATAGGTCCAACAGGTGTGCAATGGACAAAGGAGTCAAATTTTGGTTGGGCTGGATTTGAAGCATCTAGTTAATAGACTCAGCAATAGTTGAAAATAAGAAGTCTTGGTTTGGGGCAATTATAGCCCTTTAGCTAGGGATGTAACATGCATGGCAGAAATGTACAATGTCTGGGAATGGATGGGCTTTTGGGAATGTATAATTGGGTAGATTTGAGTCCCAAAGGTGGATATCATCTGCTTTGTTCAAGAATCTATCGTTGGCCCGACAACAGATTCTCAGAAGGTTGTCTTTTGGAACACACCATTCATGAAACTCATGAACATTATAGTGCATTGGTTAAACCAAATGGCACTACTATGAACACATAATTCCCAAACTGAGTTTAAAAGACAATTTTTTGGAGATGACACCTTCCTTAATCCTTAATTGGTATCAAGATCACTGATCGATTTCCGAGAAAACCACTACTCCCTTCATTTGATCAAAGTTGTCATTTATTTTGGGTGTCGGGCACCTATTCCTTATTGGTGCTCGATTTAAGTCCCTATAACCTATGCACAATCTTAAGGTTCAACCATCCTTCTTCTTGAGGAAAATCATTGGCAAGCGCCAAGGTGAAATATTAGGTCTAATAAATCCAAAGCCTAACAATATCTACAACACAAAATTCCTAGAGTCATCACTTTGTTATGTGTCTTGGATATTAGCTTCAAATAAGGATTTAGTTCAATTGTGAAATCTCTCTCTCTCTCTCAAGAGTTAAACTTGGTTTTTCTTATGAAAGAAAACATCCTCATAGTCTAACCAAATTGGGTGTTGGTCTAAAGAGGATCCCTTCTTATAATGGTTCAAAACCTCCCCTTTAAGTTCATTCATTAACATTATAAACATATCATATTATTTAATTAACTAACACTATGATCAAATTTGACATATAATATAAATTAAATTAATAAACAAAAGTAATCACCATAAATGTAATTAACCATGGTCAAGTTTCATTAGAAAAAGACCTTTAGTAAATTTTTTAATAGATATCATGTATCACTAATTTTTCCTTAATTAATATTATTTTTTAATATATATATATATATATATATATATATTATATATAATATAAATATAATGTTTTTAATTAATTAGTATTATATATAAAATAACAAATAAACATATTTATTTATTTTGTTTCCTCAAAATTTTCATAATTTCAAGAAAATCATAATTTACAATTTTCATTTTCTCCACTTATATATATATATATAGACATAGTCTAACTTATAGACAAAATGACCTTTTTCATGACTATTTTTCTCGTTAATTTTAATCAAAATCCAACAAAGATTTTTTAAAACTTGAGTTTAAATTATTTAATCTGCATAATTCGAGTGTCCCAACGGTTTTTCAAGTTGTTGAATCCATTTATGCATTCAAAAATGTATTTTAAAAAACAAAAAATCTTGAAATTATATTGCTAGATTTTGGTGAATTCTGATGAAAATGACTATTTCGTCTATAAGTTAGACTATGTATATATATATAGATAGCTTGAGTGAATGTAATGGTTAAGAGCATGTGTTTCCTCATGAGAGGGCATAGATTCAAAACTAGAGGTGGATAGAGTATGTATACCTCATAAACTTAGGAGTCAAATCATTGCATGGAGGTGAGTCATTTGTCCCACAAACAAGGAGGTCTCATACACCAATTTGGTGTTTGGCTTGGTCGTGACCTTAAAATTAGATAATAATAATAATAATATAACCAAATTTAGATCAATTATACTTGATAAAAACTTAGATACAACACGCTAAAGAAAATTATTTACATCCATCTCCCTGTTTGAAAACAATGGGGGTATGTAAATCAACTACTTATGGTTCATAGGGTCTTATTACAAGCATGAAAAGACCATGAAAAAATCTGATTTGAATGACATAATTTAAGCCAATGGGTTAATATAGGTATATATAATGAACATTTAATGAGCATGTAATAAAGGGAAAGACTTTAGATAGATTGTAGCCACCAGCACGAGAGTATACTAGGCGCTTATGAATTTTTTGGCTGATTAAAAGTTGATTATTTAATGGCCCTCCTGTTGACAAGTTGATTATTTAATGGCCCTCCTATTGACAATCAATTGAATAAAAAATAATGCACACTTTTGATTTTAGGTGAAGTAAATTTGATCAAACTAAAATCTTTCAAAATACTAAGCTTAAGTTATTCATTGACATAATATGTTTTTTTTTTTAATGATAAACCGTATATAGAGTAAGAAATGCCCATGATTGAGTATTTCATAATGAAAAAATAATCATAAACAACGCACAAAAAAGTAGACTTAGTTCAAGTATTCTCAATCATTTACATCCATTAAAAGTACACAATAAAGGGAACTAACAAATGGGTTTTTCATGGTGTCTTCAGAAGTCCATGAAAAGACATGGGCAAGGAGATCCCAAAGGCATGAGAATTCAGGTTGGTTGATTCATTTCCTTTCACTGTACTTATTGTTATTCTATTTCTTATGGTAATTTTTTTGGTCTATATTTATTTATCTTTCATTTTTTTTCTCTGAAATATATTTGGTTTTGTTGTTTGTTTTCAATTTTATTATTTATTTGGTGCCTAGTGTAATCACTCTGATAATTCTTTTGAAGTAAGAAGAAAGAAAAACCAAAGGTAACCACAAAACACTTTTGGAGATTAGGACCTAGCCTTCCTAATGCTCAGAGAGGGCTCTCTCTTTAAGATTTAACTTTGTTTTAGTTAAGATAATTTTAGGTTAGTTATTGATTGCACTTGGGTTTTGTTTTGACAATTTGGTGGTGGGATCACTTTGCTTAATTTGAAAGAGGATTGGCTTCTACCATTGGGCTATGGAGTCAAATGGCTGACAAACAAGACTGGATTGGGTTCTAAAAATAGGGTCTACAGGGCAATATAGATGAGTTACTGCAGATCTTAGAGGCTAATGGTGAATGGCTTTAAATCAGATCCAGAGAGAAATTAAGGGTTCCCTAGGTCAGATTTTGGAAGGAATAGAAGAAGTCAACCAAGATGGGAGAGCAATTAAGGGTTCTCAAATCCGGGTATCAGAAGAAAACATGTAAATAAATTACTGTGCAAAACATAATGCAATTAAACAAATTTTGTATGATATTTCCAATTAATTCATTTAGATTTTAGAACACATTTAAGATTATGAAAACACAAAAGAAAGGTGACACAATAACACAAATAAATTACTTCACTACAAATGGCTCATCTCATGAATCCTGTAGCGAAATGCTTTTATTACTTGCTCTAATCTGTTGACTTGAAAATAGTACAATCACCCTTAGGTTCAAAATCACAATAACTCTACAAATGTAAAATAATCCACCATAACACTTCAAATTTTGAAGTATTTATACAAAAAGTTTATTACAAAATATCTCAAACTAATTTGAGAATTAATCTAGGAAAGGAAAATATCTTCTTGCAAGAAGATAGTGACATCTATTGAATTGTTTCATGTTGTCCCTTTTATTTTGGTTATGCTGGCTGTTATGCTTTGATTTTTAGCCCTTTATCCTGGCAGGCTATTTGGCTTTCACGCTGGATAGTTTGTTTGACTTTCATCTTTCATCTAATACTCTTTCACCTGATACAATTTGACTATGTTGACCTGTCTTCATCCTTTTACCATGCTCATTTACTTTTTACTGTACACTTATAATTTATAGTTTATAATTTACTATGTTTTTACTACAGTAAATCATTCAGTTTTTGCCATGTTTCTTCATCTGGTAACTCGATGTTGAGAATTTTCCTATATATCTCATTAGCCTTTGTATATTTTGCAAAAGTAGGCTTATTGATAAATAAGTGTTTCACCTCATGCTAAAGGTAAAACAGATTTTCAAAAGTCTAGTATAATACTCTGCCAGTTGGTATACTAGTCATTGATGAGGTATTTGCCTGTTCTTTGGCCACTTATATGATTTTCTTGTTGTATTCCTCTTGTGTCATCAATTTATCATTTATGACTAAGGCACTAGGTAGTCCCTTTTCTCTCAAAAGCTCAAACTTGGTCATAAACCTGTCAACGACTAGTTGCATGGTTTGACACTTATCTTCTAAATTTAACATTAAATTTCTCTTAGTTAGAACCCTCTTTACTTCCAAAATGGTACCTGTCCTATCAGGTATGTCATGTTCTTGTAGCTCATATTTGTTCTTGGAGTTGAGGAATTGGATAATTCTTACTACTTCCTCTAGCATTTCTCCAAGCTCTTCTTTAACATTCCAGATGGCTTCTGTAGCCTGTTTGATTAAGTTTATTTTCTCAAAAATGACCTCGATAGATGGCCAAATATCATTGATAGAGTCAATGATATTGGCCCATAACAATTGTTTGGCCTTTCCCAAAGGCTCACTCAGTGTCAACTCTTTCTCCAGGCTTTTTACTCTCTCATTCATCCTGGTAGCCTTATGTTGTTCTTCCTCATGCATAATCTGGGCTAACCTGCAATTTGTCTCTAGGCTGGTAAGTTTCTCTTTTAACTTGTTCATTTCATTAGTATGAATGGACATTTCCTCCATTGCCTTGACCAACCTGTTTGCTTCATCAACTGTGGTACCTGTTGTTGTTGATGTCGTGGCTGATGTAGTTGTTGTAGTTGTTGTTGCTGTTGGCAATGTAGTGGCCATTCGACTAGTGGGAGCTAATGCTATTGCCAATGTGGAAGGCACAATTGTGGTCACTGTAGGAATGACAGTTGGAGGAGCACTGTCTAGACTAGCTTGTTTTAGTTGGATCGAGTTGTCTAGTTGCTTTTCCATTTCCTTCAACTGGTCATTGAGTTGCAACACCAAGTACATCATTTCTTCATGATTTGTTTGGCTTTCTAGGACTTCTTTTGTTTAAGGGTGTTGTGACTGAGGTAGATTGACCTGTTTCTTAAGGGTTGCAATGTCTTCATTTTTCTTTTTAATTAAGTGTTCAATAGCCTAGATGTCCTTTGGGTCATGGCCTAGCTCAATGATAAGGTCTTCTAAGGATTTGATCCTTGTGTCTTTCGCACTGGAAGATGCTTTTTCCAGTTTGTATTGGGATGTCATATTGTCTAATGAGTCCTTGAGCTTGAATGGTTCCATTGCTTTTGTTGTGAGGGTGGAGTAGATCATCTCTCTAGCCTGCTTGTGAAATTCTATTTGATTTAAGGGATGCACATCCCTAGCTAAGACCTCAAAGTTGGTCTTCTTGTAGTCTGTTGTGGTTTTAGGCTGTTGTGCAGTAGGTTGTAGGAAAGATACCTGCATTTTACCTTCTTTGATGTCAAAGGATGACATCATTCTACTTTGATTTGGTGGTGTCATATGCATGTACTTGGCATAAATGTTTGCCTTGAGCTTTTCATTCCTCATTTTAATCTCCTTGAATCTTTCCTTGATATCTGCTTCCTTGTCAGCTAGCCTGACAAAGGAAGATGCATCCACACTCTCCTATCTCTGTATAATATGGGTGTTTGAAGAAGAGGTTTGTTGTGCTTCTGCCGATGCAACAGTCTCAGTTGTTTGTCTACTCCTTTGCCCCATTGCATCAATATCAATCATTTCTGTTGATGCAATGTTTTCTTCCTGTTCAGACACAGGATTCATTTTGGGCCTTTTGCTTAGTTGGAACTGTTGATCAGTGATGTCCATAGCAGAGCTTGATGCTTCCTCCCTATTTCTTTTGGGATTCTTCTCCTCATTGATAGGAGTCTGAATGATGGGAGGGATATTCATTGGCTCTTCCAACTCTGGGACGTGCAAGAAAGAGCTTTGGTCAAATTGTTTCTCCAAGTCAATCATGGTGTTCTCCACAGCCACCACTGTTGTCCATATCTATCAATGTGTTCTCTACCCATTCTCACTGATTAGCATATTGTTCTATGTGAGGTCTTGGGTAGTGGATGTAAGGTCCCAACTTGACCTTTTGCCTGAGTTTGTTTATAACCCCATGAGGGTCATAATGTCAAATGAAACTATTCTTGAATTTGAATTGTTGGAGTATCTTATCAACTTTAGGCCCAGCCTCTTTGGTGTTGCAGATGAAAGGGCCCATTTGGTTTTTCATCTTAAACTGTGTCTTCTTCCTTGCAGCTAGGAAGTTGAGCTCATCTGCACCTATCATTTGCCTGAAGTATTCTAGGGAAAATATTCTCATTGGGAGATAGTTAGGAAATTTGTAAGGGGGAAATTCACAGCCATAAATCCTAATTTCAGTATGATTCTGGCAGAGGTACTAGTCTCCTACTCTGCTATTCTTTGCCAGTTGCAATACTCTCTTGATCTCAGTACTGATTCTAGGTTGAGTGCTAGAAGTCAGCATGTTCATGACAGGTGCACAAAACAATCTATGAAGTCTTTGTATGTGAATGTGGTGTTATACCTTTGGAACAAGGGTGTTCAATAGATAACAGATCTTTCCTTTCCCCCGGTATCTGTTTTCTGAATCTTCACTAGGAACTTATATGTTTGATAATACAAGAACATATGAAACAACACTAATGAGTATTTGAAGACTCTTTCAGTAGGCAATCTAGTGAACTGTTCATGCATTTTGCTTGCAATGAACTAGGCATAATCATACAAAATGGCAGGAGGTTGGCCTGGAGTGAATATGGACAAGAAGGCCATGATTATTTCATCTACAAACTCATTTGATGTGAATCCTAGGATGCTTGAGATCATGGTGATTATTCTCCTGCCAATCTCTGAGAAAATAGCAAAAGCATAGGGTGGAATGTCTTTAGGAGTATGGTGCTCCTCAATGATGAAATTTTGAAATAAATTATTTGATCTTAGCTAGGTCCAATATGGTGTATAGGTCCAACAGGTGTGCAATGGACAAAGGAGTCAAATTTTGGTTGGGCTGGATTTGAAGCATCTGGTTAATAGACTCAGCAATAGTTGAAAATAAGAAGTCTTGGTTTGGGGCAATTATAGCCCTTTAGCTAGGGATGTAACATGCATGGCAGAAATGTACAATGTCTGGGAATGGATGGGCTTTTGGGAATGTATAATTGGGTAGATTTGAGTCCCAAAGGTGGATATCATCTGCTTTGTTCAAGAATCTATCGTTGGCCCGACAACAGATTCTCAGAAGGTTGTCTTAGGTGACTGTGTCTTTGATTTGAAAATCCTTGTCTGCCAGGGCCAGGTGGTAAATGTTTAAGTGAGAGGTTGTCACTGGTCTAACATGCAGAGAGGCTGGGGCAACCATTTCTGTGATAAAATGTGGAAAATTGCGCTTTATATGGCTTTGGGAGTGAAATTTGAGTAATTGAATAACCAGGGTAGGGTACGAGCTGGTTGTAGGTTGGGGTTCTGGTACTTTGGGAATGGGAGACTCTCAATTTAAAATGAAATTAATCAAACTCTTTGAGTTATTTTAAGAACTTAATGTTCTTTCATTAGAGAGAGGACAATTATGGTTTTATGCTTAAATACCTGGAATTTACAGTCGGGGATGCAACTAGTTTTCAATTGGGGTTTACAGAGGGCTTTGGCAGCTAGGATGGTGTGCAGTGGTGGTGTCGAAAGGCTCTGATGGTTGACAGCTGGTCACAGGAGTTCATAATGCACAGGTGCCTCAAAGGTTCAATAATATGATTTGAGCGAAAAAGGGTGAAAATGGGGGTTGGAAGGCTTTTAACCGCGACCGGTTGGAAAAATGGCGGGGAATGAATGTTTTATTAACAGTGTTGGTTTTCATTTTGGTGGGGAGGTGGTTTTTGGAGGCCATCACACTGCTTATGGGGGTTGGGTGGTATTTTACCGGGGGAATGCGATCTATTCCAAAGGCTGACACATAGGCAAATGGGCCCTGAGCAAAGCCACCCATATCGCGTGCTCTCAGGCCGTCCAAGGTCAGACATCACGCAAGCGCGATATGGGCGATGGCCATTGGATTTGGGGGTGGATGATTGGATGGCCATTTCATGGGAAAGTTGCGCAGTCGGGTGATTGGGCAGAGGTTAACGAGACCCATGGGTTTTAATCATTGTTTAGAGTAATTAACCCATGCTTAATCACATATTTAATTAAACTGTGGAGTTTTGGGGGTAGCAGGGTTAGTTTACCTCACCAAGGTGGCGGGATAAACTCGAGTTTAGTCGGGGAAATGGTTAAGTGGCAGAGTTAGTGAAGCGGGGGGGTTTTAGAGTTAGGATAAAGGGTTTAGAGGGGTTTTGGGTAATTATTGAAAGGAAAACATTATTTTAAAAGGGGGAAATGGGTTTCGCACTTAGGGGAATGGATTTTAGAAGTATTTGACTAGGGAAATGTGTGAATCTAAGCGGTAGGAGTAAAAATGAGGGGGAAGGGGTTTTCATAAGCCATGAGGGGGTAAAAGGGAAATTAGTGAGTATATAGAGGGGATGAAATGCAATGAAGGGGGAGTCACACAAATCAGCTTATGAGCATGTTTTTTTCATTGATAACTGTTCTTGCACACTTGAAACACATAGTTAAGCATGATAGTAGTGCTTATGCTCCAAATGACTTGTATTTCTGCAACCTTCCTTCACTTACCCTTTTACCTAGCCTAACATTTTTTCTTCACTTTTGTGGGTGCACTTAAGCTAGCAAACCCTTTTCTTTCCTTTATTCTTTTATGAAACAAACTATCTACTTCTAACCTTATATCTTCCAAGGGCTTAGATTAAACTAATGAGCTCCTTTTATTTCTCTACCTATCTAATGATTTGCCAAGATTAAACTGTTTGGTCAGATTTTTATTCTCTAACTATAAACATGACATTCAAAGCATGAAATAGTGAAGATTAAGCAGTTTGACTATCATGGGTTGTGGCATGTATAACAAGCTGCACACAACCATTATTTAAGACAGTAAAGTAAAAAGTAGTGGCACTTGGACTTGCACACTTTCATGATCTGTTTTTTGTTTGGGGTTCATGTTTTTCATTTTTTGTATTTTTTGGTCTTTTCTTATTTTTCTTGTCCTTTGATATTTCTTTTAAGATATACCCTCTTTACATTTTTTTTAATTTAAATTGGAAAACATTTGCTAAAAACAAAGGTATGTACAATATTACAAGACTTAACCTTAGCCAAGTCAAAATTATGAATCCTATCATTATAGGACTCTAACAGTGGCTCCACATGGGGATGGCATTTTTTGGTGAAATGTCAAGAGCTATGAAGATCAGTAGCCTCTGAATTGTGACTGTAGTTACCTTGTGAACTGTCCTTCTGTGATTCTGATTTATTGATACTTATGATAGTGTATCCTCCAAAGCTCAAGGCCTTCTCTCTGGGCTTCAACTTCAAAGGATTAACATCCAATCCAATCTACACTCTGCAATGTTATGTACAATGATGTAAAATAAAGTGAACTATTGTGAGTCAGTGGAAAAATAATGCTTCAACATCCTACCATTAACAGGTCCTCCTGGTAGATCTGATCCATCTATGTTTGTCAAGAAAAAGGCATTGTTGCCTCTATAACCATAAATGACATAAGGTCCTTGCCACAAAAAATCAAATTTTCCATGCTTGCCTTTGTCTTCTCTCCTTGAATCCCACTTAAGAACTTTATCTCCTATGTAAAAATCATCTGCTTTAGTCTTTTTATCAAATACTTTCTTGATCTTTTCCTGGATTACCTGTGATTTTACATATACTTTTTCTCTGGTCTGTTGCAGGTGTATGGTCTAATTTATTCTTCTCTAAACATCATTTGGTTCCACCTGAAATTCCTGGAGGATCTTCATGACTGGCACTCCCAAGGATGATGGGAAAATTGCATTCATCCCATAAACCAGCTGATAGGGTGATGTTCCAATGGACTTCTTAGTAGTCAGTCTATCTGCCCATAAGGCATTGACTAACTTCTTGTTCCAAGTCTTCTCGTTATCTTCCAATAACTTTTTAATAATATTGACCAGGCTTTTGTTGGATGACTCTGCTAGTCCATTACCATGAGGGTAATAGGCCGTGGAATGGCCAAGGGTGATGTGGTATTTGTTACAAAATTCTATCATTCTTTTGGATTTAAAGGCAGCTGCATTATTAGTAATGAGCTTCTGGGGACATCCAAATCTTGACATAATATTACTCTCTAGGAAGGAGATTATGACAGTGTCTGTGGCTTGCCTAGAAGGTATGGCCTCTATCCATTTGGTAAAATAGTTTGTGGCTGCCAGAATCCACTTGTGCTGAGCTGAGGAGGTTGGGTGTATTTATCCAATGAAGTCTAACCCCCATTATTGAAATGGCATCTCAGTGGAAATTGGTTTAAGAGGCAAGGGTAAAAGTTTTCTCTTTCCCTCAAAAATCTGGCATTTATGACATGAGGTCACATGTTTTTTAACATTTTCAAACAAAGTAGGCCAATAGAAACCAACCCTCAGAATTTTGTCAACAGTACTCTTCCAGTACAAGTGTCCTCCACAATCCCCTGCATGAAACTCTTGTAAAATATTGTCAGCTTCATCTTTCAATAAACAGGTTAAAAGAATACCACTATTGTCCTT
>APFE030068205.1:0-62305 GCA_000404065.3 Pinus taeda
TTTGATGTCTTTCTCTCATTTCCAAAGCTTGTTTTGAAGAGCTGAGGTTTGAGACTTGCTTAGGAGGCTGGTATAGGTAGTGATAGACCCATACTGACTGCAAATAATCAAGGTGACGATATTTTTGTGTAACACTTGTGATCGTTGATTGAATTTCAGTCTTATTTCATTGAAAATTGAGTTGAAACTATGTCAAAATTGCCTTCAGAATGGCTTATTGTCACCAACGCAGTCCAATGAAGGACGCAGTGCGCTACAGTGCACTTCCCACATAGATCCAGTGCGATTCAATGCACTGTCTCTAACCTCTACCTGCATTGATCCCTTGAGGGTCAGTTTCCCATCTAGGAACTAAAAGTTTTTCCCATTTTTCTCTTGTTTGAATGAGCTACTGAATGTCAATTATGTTTTGCCTCTAAAAATAGTCTTTTCATATCCTTAGCCAGCCCTACTTTGATTGGATTGATTAATGTTTCTTTAATGTTTTCTTTGTCATTATCAGTCTATAGTCAAAGTTAGTTTTTGATCGATTGATCTTTGTTCAAAAGAAAGTGTCATAAAGTCGTATTTTCCTTCGAATATTGAATTGTCGTAAAGTCTTCATTCATCAAAGATCGATTAATTTATATGTGCATATGGTTTTTATTTTCGTCAAAAGTGTCTTTATTCCTCATTTCTTTGAAATCGAAAGTGTTTTAAAGTCTTCCTTTCCTTGAAAAGAAATTGTCGCAAAATCGTCATTTTTATGAAAAGAGATTTTTGATCGATTGTGCATATTTCCTTTTTTTCATCATAACATTAAGGGATTTGAAAAGAAAAACTTGCATGGTTCATATTGTAGTTTGTGAATTCTTGAAAGGAATAGCTAGGGAAATTGCATTAGTTGTGCTCTTTGCTCTTTGTGAGAGACCTGATTTCTCTATCCCTACTAGCTAAGGATTTTCATTGTTAAATTGAATGGAAAGAATGCTTATCATATTAGTTGCATTTTAGGAATTGCAAACATACATCACATGGTGAACCTTGAAAGGAAAATTATAAAGAAGATGAAGTTAAAATTTATCTGAATTTAGCTAATGGAGCATTGTCACCTAATGAAAAACATTTAGAGGTCTAGGCTAGAGACGTGTTCCAGCATCGTAAAACTAAGAAGTTGTCGCTAACTTGTCTACAATACATTCCAAGTGTGATACCTCATTCCAGTACGTGATTATATTGTAGCTCGTCCACATACCTTCGGGTATATAGGGCGGTGTTATAGTACACAAAGTATATGGGAATGCTCTCACTGTACGGTTTTGCATTAGACAGCGCTTATACAGATTGGGTCTCCACGTACCTTCGAGTATATATGGGAGGAAAACTCTAGGTTGCTATCCATCCTTAGGTAACCAAGTCCGCCGCCTTGTAAATTGTGATACACCAAACACAGCATTTGGGGAGATTGCCTGCCTGTATTTCTTGGTTCGCCAGGAGGTATTTTGCAGTTCACAGTTGCTTGGTAAACCTTTTGCCTAGATCATCCCTCTTTTGTTTTGTTATGTTACTTTGATTAAAATAAATTAATTGACAGCAGATAACATCCTCCATGCTCACTCATTATTCGATCTTAGGTTGAAACGTATGGTGACAAATCTGGAGTCCACCGATCAAGGAATTACTTTTGATGGGAATCCTAGTTCTTTTCCTTCTTTCAGAAATATTGGTGCTTCTTACATGGCCACATTGTCCCTTCCGAGATTTACCGTTGGCTTTCCAGTATGGTTGTTTTCAACCTGCTTGGTTCAAAATGTCGTGATTTCTCCACAATCGAGTACTTCTCCAACTGGACAAAATCAACGTCTAGTTGATCCTAAAGTTGACCCTTTGCCTTCTTTCTCCACTATTTCTTCCTCCCCTTTTTCCTCTTTTCCTGTTGAAAGCATTGGTACTAGTAACTAAGTGGCTAAGAAGAAGAATAAAGGGAAGAAGAAGAAGAAGAAGAAGAAGCAAATTCTGCAGAGGGGAAACCAAGCAACCATTGTTTTGAATGCAACATCTGATGAGAAACCATCCATCAAGCCTCAAAAAGTTAGATATCCATGCAAACTTTGTACAGGATACCATCTTCTTCGAAATTGTATTGATATTCCTCAAATCTTAGAAGAATGGTCTTCTTGTTCACATCATCCTATGTCATCAACTTCTGGAGATCATGTTGTTGACACACCATCAACTAGTGGTAGTAAAGTTCATGGAAACAAGGGTAAAGTTAAGTTTCCTTGTAGGTTATGTGAAGGTAATCACCCCAATCACCTTTGTCCCTATTCGGATGAAGCCAAAAAAGTGTTGGATAACTGTCCTACTTCACCGCAGCGACTTCCATCTGGTTACATGAAACTCTCCCTAAATCCTTTACTAGTAGATGAATTGACTGACCATAATCAACCATCGATAAAACCTACTCTCTCTGAAAGTGAATCCTAGTAGTCTATACCCGACCCAACTCAACAGGTCAAGATAACAGTTAACTTGATTTCACCTTTAGTAAATCATACCTTTCTCGAAGCGAATAAATATGATACCACTCAAGTTCCTTTTATTTCTTTAGATTCTAATGAACTTGCGGGCAGTCCTGCTGTTCCATCAGGATAGGAGGAAAATCCTTTAGTTCTCATAACTCAAGGGGTTAATTCTCCCATTTTTACGGTACCCCCTCCAATTAGTCTAGTCACTACCTTTGATTGGAATCGACTGGCAGGATTCTGCCTTCCTTCTTATGTCCCTTTCCCGATCATAGTACAAGTTTGTAATATGATTGTATCTGGCACTCTTATAGATGAAGGTGCATCAGTGAGAATCCTCTCCTCAACTGCTTGGCAAGTGCTTGGTTTTCCACCACTTGTGCTAGTTACCCAGACTCTATTGGCTTTTAACAGAGGAACCACTCGACCATTAGGGATCCTCCCTCAGTTACCTATTACTTGGGAGGAAAAATCATTTATCTGAATGTGATAGTAGTCCCAGGACCTTTATATTACAATTTACTTGTAGGGCGTGACTATGTTTATGGCATGGGAGCTATTGATTCAACACTCTTTCAAGTGATTTGTTTCCCGCATGAAGGCAGAATTTTCACCATTGACCAACTTTCATTTCCCACTCCAAATATCGCTTCTAGTCAACCATCTTCCCTAAATGGTCCATTTAGACCAATGGTATCATCCCCGCCATTGATTAATTATGTGGCAACATGTTCCATACCTACATGAATTGATGATCAACTTCGTGATGTTGTACATCATGTACTGGGGGTATTGGAGCTAGATCTCTCCTTCATGACCTCTTATGAGTTATGATTGAATATGAGGATAGTTCTTTTACTATGTCAACCTCGTTAAAAAATGAAACAGGCCAATGAGAATAGTTCCTTGTCTTGTGTCAACCTCGTTAAAAAATGAAACCAAGGCTATGAGGATAGTTCTTTTATTGTGTCATCCTTGTTAAAAAATGAAATAGGCCCACGAGGACAATTCCTAGTCTTGTGTCAACCTCGTTAAAAAGTGAAACCAAGGAATATGAGGACAGTTCCCGGTCTTGTGTTCACCTCATTTAAAAATGAAACCAAGGATACGAGGATAGTTCCTTATCTTGTGTCAACCTAGTTAAAAAATGAAACCAAGGGTATGAGGATACTTCTTTTACTGTGTCAAACTTGTTAAAAAATGAAACAGGCCAACGAGGATAGATCCTTGTCTTGTGTCAACCTTGTTAAAAAATGAAACAAGGAGTACGAGGATAGTTCTTTTACTGTGTCAACCTCTTAAAAAAAATGAAACAACTCCCATGAGGATAGTTCCTAGTCTTGTGTCAACCTCGTTAAAAAATGAAACAAGGAATATGAGCATAGTTTCTTGTCTTTTGTCAAGGTCGTTAAAAAATGAAACAAGGAATTTGAGCATATTCCTTGTCTTATGTCAAGCTCATTAAAAAATGAAACAAGGTCCCTTGGAGCAAAGTTCCAAGTCGAATCTTTGATTAGATATCATAAAATCCCAGTCAAGTCTTTCACTTGATCTCATAAAATAACCTTAATTCCATTCACCTGATAGCCATGAGTAGTCTACTTAGGTGAATGTAATGAAACTTGGGGGGCATGCACCTAGTGGTAAAAACACATATTTCATTAAATTTGGAAATATTTTATTACAAGGACAATGACTAGAATTAAGATTTTTGGTTATTTTGAAATTCTAGATCCACCATTTAATTCCAAATTTAATGAAATATGTGTTTAAAGTTAAGTTTTCCTGTAGGTTATGTGAAGGGAATCACCCCATTAACCTTTGTCCCTATCTGGACAAAGCCAAAAAGGTGTTGGATAACCATCCTGCTTCACTGCAACAACTTCCATCTTATTACATAAGACTCTCCCTTTCATCATTCTAGGGGAATGTAAATGAATCCAAGCATAGTTTTTCATTTTAATCTTGTGTAAAAATAAAACTAAATCCAAGCATAGTTTTTCATTTCAAGCTTGTGTAAACATGAAACTGAATCCAAGCATAGTTCCCTATAGTTCGAGCTTCTGTAAAAATGAACCCATTTCCATTTGTAACCCTCATGATAGCCATTCTATCAGCCTCTTTCATCATATGAGCCTTGGTTGTTTTCATCCCATCGCCACCATCCCTTTGGCTGATCATACGCTTTCACTTGGTTGTTTACCCTTTTTCTAGGAACAGTTGCAATGAATGGCCTTATTAGCCAACCTCTTCACTTAAATCAACATGTTTTGAGAAGTTCCAACATCACCAGAACCAGTTGCTACCATAGACACCACTTGTTCCTCAAAATGGAGTCCTCTTTAAGCTCTTTTCAGACTCTCTAAACATGAAAAGATTGTCGAGCGCTTGTCCTTTCCATCTCGTTAAAGAATTGGAAATAATATCTCTCTTGTATTATTTTACACTTTTTCAGACTTGGGAGATTGTTTTACAAAAAAGAACTAGTGGAGTTTCCTTTTTTTCCCTTTTCAGACTCTCTAAACATGAAAAGGATCGATTTGTCTTTGTTGTTAAACTCGTTAAAAACTTCAAATAGTGACAAACTTGTCCATCTAGACAAGGTTGAGTTTCACCTTCACTAGACTTGTTAAAGCATCAAATAGCGATGGATTCACTCGAAGGGTGAAATTTTACAAAAATTATATGTTATCCTCCTCAAGATTGATAAAAAATAAAGAGGTACTGGTCAGAAATGACTCGGGAAATGGGAAAAATCCGAGAAAACTTTATCGTAGCAAGTCGCTCTTGAACATGACACTTTCACTTCATCTCTGTGACTATTTGGGTTGGGTTATCTATTTGATGGTTGTCATACTCATGGTCTATCACACCATTCATCAGTTTTGTTTTGGGTCAATGTTCCCAATTCATTCAGACTATTTCGATTGGGTTATCTGCTTAACGGTTATCATACCTATGGTCTATCACACCATCCATTATTTTGGTTTTGCGTCAATGCTGCCAATTCATTCAGTGTCACCGATATGTTCAAGAGAAGTCATTCAGTACAAACTCCATCCCTTACAATATCGCAAACCTTCATTTTCATGACCGCCATTCCTAAACCTTGTGTCATAAGTCGATTCTCATCTCCAAAATCATTTACCTTGTTTCGTGTCATTGATGTGGGATACATCAAGGCCCTCCTGCGATGAGTTGCTTCTTGTTGACATCAACACATAATCCAAGAAGTTGACTTACAAACACCCCTTTAGTACCTTGAAGCTTGCATACATCAATGGCAGGTTTCTCACTTCCAGTGATAGGTTGACATCACTGACCTTTGACCAAAAGACTTAGTATGGTGTTCGACATCAAATCATTTATTCACACCATGCAAAATGTACTAGAGTACCTTGAGGGTCATTATCATTATCAGTGATTCCTCTTGCATCTGTTAAAGGCTTACATCATTAGATGGTAATCAGATGATCTCTTCCCATGTTCGACTTCAGAACATCTATTCACATGGTTAGACTTGTACTGGAGCAAAAGATTGAATGAGATTGAAGACCCTAGATCTAGTTTCATCCATCTGGGCTGCAATATTTTCAAGAGTACTAAATCAAATGTACAATGGCCTTAGATTCATGGTCAACCATTCATGGGTCTATATCTGTAGACGACTATATTTGTACATGTAACGAAAGTTTATAAGCTGAGCATGGGTATGCCTTCCCTCAGCTAGTTCATGAGAAAAATAAAATTATCATGATACATTTATTGTAATTGATGCAGGTCACCTTCCGTTTCGAAACCTCCTCTCCTCGTGATAAATCATTTCACTCAACATATATATTTACGACTTCATGCTTTAGGGGGAAACTGTTACAGATCCATTTGGGCACATCAACCCCAACTTACATATCGATACTATTAGGGCCCATCAACCCCTATTGTGGTTGTTACATGCCCTAAAGAATTTAGTCATCAAAAAGCCTCACTTCCAAAGAAGTTCCATCACTGAAAACATCCAAAAACTACCTCTAAGAAGATTAGCACAGGTAGGCCTTCATTAGGGTGCGCTACAATGCAAACCATACACTGAAAGGGTGCTATGCAGTGCACTTGGTCCCTCTTTGGCATGCGCTAAGCGAATTTAAGTGAACTTCCGTGAGGGTTTGAAGATTCCTTATCTATTGGAAGCCTCTAGAAGTTTCTCAATGCCACCTACTCCTTTGAGTTGGCATTTGGATGAGGAAGGGAATTAGGAAAAATCAATCCCCTATCCCTTCTTCCATGGAACTGATTTCTAAATTTAGAAAGGCATTCATTATCACCATTGATGGCATAACCTCCTTCACTCACCTATATAAAGATCACTCATCTAAGAGATCAGGGGCTAGAAAATATTGAGTTGTAAGGAGATGCTGGTGATATGAGATTAGAATTGATTGCAAGTATTACATTAGTGTTGAAGTGTCTTGCTTTTCATGAGGTGAAGAGGGATTGAATTGGAAGAGTGTCATTGGATCGAGCACATATGGGTTATAATCCTTCCTCTTATCAATAAAGTTTTCAAAATTTTTTCCTTATGCTTGTGTTATATGTTAATGCTTTCATATGTATATCACGTTCTCGATTTCATGTTATTTATAAGCAATAGATCATTATAATTTGCCTTGATGGGCTTTTGTTTATGTGTTTGTGCAGGTACTTTCCATGCGGCTTAAGTACAAAAGGAAGCAGCAAGATCGGTCAAGGGAGACAAGGAGCTAGCGAAAACTACAAGTAGGTTTCTCCTCTCCTTTTTTATCTATTGATTATAGGAGGCCCATTTTAGACCTCAAAATTATCCTAATGTTTTTTCATATTTTTTGCATGGGAAAGACCCTAATGGATTCCTTGTTGACGTTTTAGGTACCCATTAGCATAAATGGCATTCATTTGGAGAGAAATGGAACATAAGGAAAAATATTTTAATGCGGAAAACAACCTTGCTACCATCCAAGTGCTAAAAAATTGTGGGTTATTAAAATTCTTATGGCTTCCTAGTATGAGGCAACAGACAGAGTTGTTTAAATACCTTGTTTGTTCGTGGGATATTCAGGCACAAGTACTCGAGATACGGGAAGATGATATTTACTTTCTAATAGGGCTTTTAAAGTGAGGTGACCCCATCTCTCTTATAGGTGGAAGAAGTGGCGATAAGATAGTGAAAGACTATAAAACTACCTATTGCAGACCTCGAGCCCTTCCTACTAGGGATGGAAAGATTAACATAAAGGATGTGACCCAATTTCCTTTGAGAATGAACTTGTTTATTATTGCAAGATTGGCAGGCAGCGCAACACTACATGTAGCGAGCGAATCATACATGCAGTGTAGGATAGAGTGTCTAGATCTGATAGTCTTCAACTAGAGTGAGGGTGTCTTGGTCAATTTGAAGGAACAACTTACTGAAGCAAAGGAGGGGAATTTGAATAACTTTGACTATGACGTGAACTTAGTCTCTTTTTCTCTAGAGTGGGTGCCATTACTGCAGCCTTAACATATTGTACTCAAGCCCATTGATCCAAGGATTCAATGGATGAAGTGGTGGATAGACCACATGAGTCAACATGCAAGTCCATCAGCGATCAAATTTCCACCAACCTCTTTGGATGGCTACATAGACAATTCATCATTATTGATGATTATCCTTACACAGGGATGGATTTTCATAATGATCCTGAGCTTGAGTTGCCCGAGGGTGAGAACTGGGATGCTTCAGGTAAGATACTTTGGCCATTAAGTTATTGAAAGTTTTAGGATTTTTTGTGTTTTTTGATGTTCCTGAGACTAAACTATTTGATGTTTTCATGTAGATATTGGACCTATTTGACCAGTAGGTGCTACATATCTTTGTTTCATAGAGAGACAACCACAGGAGGGGGCAGTGGAACCAGTAGAGGTCATTGCGGTAGGACGGGATGCACTGTGGGATCTTGAGGTAGTTAAGATCCTATTAGAGGTGGAGCACCACATGGAGGGGTTGACACATGGAATTAATGAGACGGTGGTCAATCAACTTCCATTGTGACTTCAATGACACACTATCAGAGTGCCTAGTCATATTGGTTGATTATTGTGCAAGATATCTTGCATAGTGTCGTTTTATCATGAGCACCACTTATTTTTATACTTAGATATTTTGCATGTAGTTTTTATATTGGCAATATAGCCATATATGTCTCGTGACACACATTTTGTAAAACTAGACTTAATATATGTGTGTGTGTGTGTGTATTTAGTGTTTCCTAGTTCCTATTCTACTTTCAATGTGATGTGATGTGAATTTAAAGCTATATAGATTCATTGCAAATGTCTATCTAAAAAAAAAATATCTAGGGAATCTACTAATATGTTCACATTTATAGAAATATGTTCATATCGTATGAAATTGAATTTTTTTCTAGAAGATGCACTCTCAAAACCATGTGAATGATGGTGGGATTTCTTACTGAATAGATATTAGAAAGTTGTAGTACTATGAGTTGTGAGTCAATCTTGATGACTATACAGGTGGATAACATGTGAAAGAGCATCAGATAGTATCTCAACCACTACACTACATGCAACGATGTTGTTAGTAGAGTGACCAATGCAAATCCCTTGCATGCTTACTACCTTTCCATTTGGAGCAAAGATAGCGCATGTTGTAGAGGATAGGTTTTGAGTACTACAGCTACTACCATTGGCATAAACAATAGATGGTTCAAGAGAGGTTGACATATGAAATCCAAAAATAAAAAGAATCAACTCAACCTATGGGAATCTCTAAAAAGGACACTGCAAACACACTCAACACACCTATAAAGAGTATGTACACAATGCACTATGCATGGGATCAAGCATAGTGTTTTTTGAGGTACGACCCATTTCTAGCTTGCATTAGTGGAACTCTATCGAGGTTACTAACTCATAATCCCCTTTTGCAAGGACACTCCTAACAATGTATGGTCCCAGCCACATAGGCTGGAACTTTCCTGGACCTATCTTATCATCCCCCTAGTCATATAAGAGAACTAGATCTCCTTCTGAGAAGACTCTAGGCTTGACACTCTTGTCATATTGTGATTTGATGCATCTTTTTTGAGCTTCATTGGCTAAAGTGGCATAGTGTCGGGTTTCATCCAAATAAGTTAGATGTAAAAGACGCTCCTCCTCTGCCGAAGTAGCAGGTATAAGTTTGATAGCTAGTTTCAATGATGGAATTTCGCATTCAATGGGAAGGATCGCTTCCAGACCATAAACCAACTGGAAAGGTATGAATCTGGTAGCAGTCGTAACTGAGGTTCAGTATGCCCACAAGGAAATAAAGAGAAGAAAGTTCCAGATTGATTTATGGACCCCTATCATACATTAAAGCATAGTGTTAAGATCTTTGGTGATATCCTCAACTTGTCTATTGGCCTAAGGATAATATTGAGTGGAATTTTCATGTGAAAGTCCTAATTTGGCAGCTAATTTGGTCATCATATGGTTCTAAAAATGCTTCTTGTGATCCATAACTATTGCTTGTGGAACACCAAACCTAGAAATAACATGATTGAAGATAAAGTATGCAGCCATTTCTCTAGTGTTGGGCATCACTCCGGTACACTTAGTAAAGTAGTAAAAATCAACAATGATATAAGCATGCCCCCTGCTCGAGTCAAGTTTACATGTCATAAAGTCGATGCCCCATTTTGCAAAGGGACCAACAATGATAATGATATGCATATAAGGCTAAACAAGATTAGGTAGGTACACACCAATAAGATTATCTTCAATGGTACTATCTGGAAAGGAGGAATGATGATGATGTTCATCCCACACTGCATCATTTGACGTAATGATCTCCATGATGCTTTCATTAGTAGATAATATACGCAAGAAAGGATTAGAGGGCATGCCATAATCTAGTGATCGATCTACCCAATGGATCAAAGAAAAATTATGGGTCATTCATGCTGAATAAATGGCTTCATAATCTTACTCAATGGAGCTAAGTGGCATTTTGTCACCAAAAACATTGATGTTAGTTTCATCAAGTATAATCCATGGATTATCCTAGATTGTAGAAGATGATATCATATTGATATAGGCGACCGAAGGGGAGGATATGGGAAGGAGAGGATGAGGGAGCGAAAAGGTTCCCATAAGAGATGAATCCTTCAACAATCCAACCCTAATATGATGATAGGAATATAGGGCTTCCCCTACAAGATGGACACTTCCAGTAACATTGTGATCAGAGGAAAAGAATGTGAGGGTATCTATGGATATGATCCTGCCTTTATGAGGAAAGGAAATCATTCAGAAGTAAGTCGAAAAAATGGTAGCCATAGCATAAACCCATGTATATCCCAGTAGATCATTATAATGAAGAGGTCCATTGATAACTTATACTTCAACAGAGAGGGATTTTCCCCTTAGTTCCACTTGGAGGGAATTGAGAATCCCACAAGATTTATATTTCCTTCCATCAAAGTATTTTAATGTGGTTGTCGATTGACTCAGTTGGGGTGAACCAATCACCTTCCAGCAAGACAAAGATATGATGCAGGTCAAGGCTCCCTCATCCATAATAGAATGATGAATGTTCTTGCCATGGACAAAAACCTGAATCATAAAAGCTAATTGAGCTGGGAGTCGAGGGGTATAATTTTCATGAGAGAAAATCACTAGGTTGGAATTCAATGGATCCACACATTTGATAGCTGACAACAAGGCCTTCTTTTGGGTGGGGCAGTTTTGCAACACCTCAAGAGTCGACATAGCTGATGGAGACTGAGCCAAGTATGCAACTATGTTGTCATTTTGAGTTGCTCTTGAATGAGGGTTGAAAGAAGACTTATGGATAACACCCTTCAGAGGCTTTATAGTCAATTCCGTAGGAGCCAGAGGTGGAACAAGATTAGATGAAGGTGGTGTCAAACTAGTAGGTTGATCAGTAGCTTAATCGTTCAGTGGATTCACATTACCATATTTCTTATTCTAAGTGGCCACCACGACATGATATTTAATCTTTGAGTAGGAAAGCATCAAAACCATGTTAAAAGCAGAAGCATCCTGGGAGACCATATGAGTCTCCTGATTGGGAAATGGTTAGGTCAGCACAATAGGAGAAGTGGACGATTTAAGAAACTGATTCACTTCAGCGCGATGCAGACAATCACGTGTAAAGTGATCCCAATTAAAAATCAAGCATGGGTATTGAGGCTTTCATTTCTCATTAGAAGATGAATTTGTTTTTTTATCTTGTGGTGAGGAATCCTTATTTTTCTTACCTTTACCTTTCTTCTTGCTTCCAGGTTGTTATTGAGACTTGCCTTTGCCATATAAAACAACATTTTTCTCGGAAGCAAAAATTGCAGGGGGGTGGCAATGATTGTTTTGCGCAGGGATGGTGAGACAAATACCAGATGGTTTTCTCGTTGACTATGAACTGGAAGAGCCTATAATGCCATTGGTAGCATTATATTATTTAACAAGTGGAGGAGTACAAATATTTTAATGTCTCGGAGCCTTTGGTATTTTATCAAAAAGCGTTCCCGATTAGGTATAAACCAGATCTAAATATTGAGCACAAGCAATAAATTGATCTTTGGTCACAACTCCACCTTTGGTCACATCTTCTGTTATGGGAGGTAGCATAGATTTGACAAACCATTCCACTAACAACTAATCAGGAACATAGGTCTTGACCAACTGGCAAAGACGTCTCCACTCATGAATGTGATCTGAAATGTGAGTAGAGTCTGATTGCTTGAAGTTAGTTAATAGTTTCGTTCCAGTTTCATATTTGATGGGAAACTAGAAATGTGTGAGGAAGGCATTGGATAAAGTGTTTAAGTCATGAAATGACGCTCTAGGTAACTCAATATGCCATTTAGCTGCAGGTGCTGTAAGCATTCATTGGAAAAGATGAAGTTGAATGGAATCATCATTAAGGGAGTTGGATGAACACCATAGACGATACATCATAACATGCATTGACTGTTCTTCTCTAGGATTCCCATTGATTTTTTGGATATAAAAATGCAACTTAGTGGGAATAATCGGCCACGGTGGCCAATAAGCAATGAGGTTGTTAATAAGCCGAGTTAAATCCAGTAATTCAAGAGTAGCCACAAAAGGAAACTGTTGATTAAAGTCTAGAGGTAGATGAACTGGATATGAATGGATATCCTAAGAAACAAGCACTTTCATTCCGCTGTAAGGAGGTTTTTGATAATAAGGAACTTGGTTACCATAATATGGAGGATTCTGATAACCAGCATACAAGTGATTTTGTTTCACAGCCCCAGGATGACAATAAAGTTGTTGGAAAGGTTGGGTTTGGATTTGTTGGCCTTGAAAAGACACTTGATGTAATCAATATTGTTTCTCAATAGAGGTTTGCATTTCCCCCTAGTACGGGTTCGACTGAGACTGTGACAAATTTTGAAGAATTTGACCTACCAAAACTTGAGTACCTTGCGCAAGCGATTGAGAAGGTGAGGGACCTTTTACAGGTTGACTAATCAAGATTTGGGGAGAATGAGACACCATTGGGATAGGTTGTAAAGGTTGTCTCACAGGTATTTGAGCTTGTTGAGGTGTTGATGGATAGGTAGGAGTTTGTGATGAATATGATACAATTTGAGGATTTAGAAATCGATCCCAAAAAGAACCAAGTTGAAAAGGTAAAGTAGGTTGCCAAACACTGGTAGCCATTCCAAGATAAGGAGGAATATAACTACGTGAGTAACCATCTTATGGTATACCAACAACAGGTTTCCTCCCTGCCATAGGAGGAAGGGATGATGGAGGAAACTGTGATCCAGATGGAGGGTACCCAATGTACGGAGGTTAATCTATTGAGGATAGTGTTTCCCACTGACATGAGGGCTAGCCTACTACTCTATTGCAGGTGTAGGTGGAGGAAGAGGAGAATACTATATGGCATTCATAAGATAAGTAATAGACATCATTCCCGAATTGGAGACATGGGAGAGGTCCAAGGACTGGAAGCAACACTAGAAAAGGTACCAGATAATGACTGATAGCTAGGTGGGACTGTTACATAGTATTTTGTCACACCTCCTACACTTCCCTATGACATACCTTGAAGTGCCTGAAACATGACCATCATGAAGTGTAATCATTCATATATGCATCTCATATCCTCCCTCAGACGTTCTTGGAAAATGCCTTGAGCCTTCCTTGGAAGAAATACCTCTAAAGCCATAATTTGAGCATCATTGCGTTTATGAGATTCAAAATATCGATGATCACCCGTTGCACTATACTTGACCTATGATGGCATCGATATGTTCACTTTTATACCCGTGATGATCCAAAAAAGGAAACTTTCTGAAAGACGATAAGAAGCTTCGTGATCTAGAAGCTTCTAGAGCGGCAAGTTGGATGTTGTTTGGCGTAGATGAGATCGAATTCTCCCAACTTGGCCTCTTGGTCTTATTCCTATGAGATACCTTCTTGAGATAAGGGACTAATCCTATCTTTGGAGAGGTCCTAACTCCCTTTTCCAGCTTATATATTTATCTTCTCCAATTCCCGAATGGCTGGTATATGTCTATTTGCACCCTTATGATAATATTGTGCCTATATGCTACTCATTTGGCTTGGAGAAGGAGTGCTTAGAGAGCTTAGCTTAGACTTGGATATTCATTCAAGGATAGCCTATCAACATCAATGCTTGGTTGTATGTTTCCCCTCATTTTCTATTAATATACAACTTCAAGTTCATTTTCCCTAAATGTGTATGCTCATGTATCATTTAGCTTAACATTCCTTGATTAGTTAAGTAGGTTTCTTTTGAATATGTTATTTGTATTTGCATGCCTTGTTGTGTCTTGATCTCTTGTGCAGGTGGATAAAAACTGAGAGCAGCAAGAACAAGCCCATGGCACAAGTGATTCAAGGTCTTCAACAAAGGAGATCGAGATAGCATTAGAATGAGGTAAGCCATATTCTTCGTCTCTCTTTTCAATTGCAACTTAGGGAAGTGTCTAGTAGATTGTCACTTCGATTGCTAGACCCATTCATTGGGATAGAGGGTTCATCTCTGTTTGCAGAGAGTATTTATCTAGACAAAGAAATGGTGACTCTGATGGGGAGCCTATGATCCTTTCCATCTAATCCTTCACCTTGTTTTGTGATGAGTTTGACCAACCATCCATTCCCAGACTTGTTTGCTTATTTGTACCTATTTTCATTTTCTGGTAATTGCTTGAAGGTTATAAATTCTTCTACTTTTGAAGATTTTTTGTTTTTTCTTTATCTTACTCGACCATCGTGGTTTTGTCTCTTACAGTCGTGATGAAATCACAGATATATTGATTACAATAGTGATGATCACTGCTTTTCTTTTAATAGGTGCGATGATAACAAAGGTTAAAGAAAATTAGGGTTTGTCTTCTTGTTTTTAGTTTTTTCCTTTTGTCAGTGGTTTACCAGTGTGATTTTAATGTTCTTGTCTTGCTTGACATGGTTGTCTGATTACTTTTTCCTCTCGATTTGGTTTAAGTGTGTTTGGAGCTTGATTCACCTTCTAGGGTTTTAAGAGTTCTAGGTCATCCTTCATTCAATTACTGGTCTTCTTTTCAAAGATCAATTTCCCTTGTTCAAAGAGTCTTTTTGTGTTTGGACGTCTTTTGCTAATAACTTTTGGTTCTTGGGTATTAAGTTGTTCTCATTAGTGTCGAATTGAGTAGATGCTTTGAAAGTCACTTTAATTCCCTTTGGCAAGCAATAGATTACAAAATTATTTGTTTTCGATTGAACTGAAAGGAAATATTTTCTTTGAATTTTTTGTTTTGAAAGTGAAAGTGTTTATCTTTTAAGTAGTTTTGAAGCATTTGTTGCATTAAAAGTCATTAATCTTAAAGATATTTTCATGATTATTGAGTTCTTTGCATTCTCTTTTGTTATTTTTCACTAGATTACATTGATTGCATTAAAGTGAAAAAGAAATCATCATTATATATTAAGGTAGATCACTTTAGGATTTTTTTTTGGCATTGCATTTTCTTATCATATGAAAGATTAGATTTCATGTTTCGAATTTAGGATTGGAAAATTGTCATTGATGCATTGGTACTTGTTTGATGCATGATTTGAGTGCTTCTCTTCCCTAAATAGTTAGCCTTCATCAAATGAAAGAATTTCAATTTCAACATTTAGCTACATTTTAGGAATAGGTGACATCGTTAAGGCCTTGAAATCGAAACATAATTTCAAGCTTAACTTTTAAATCTATCAATTAATCTAAGGATCATTTGAAACATTAACATTCATACTTAGTGGTCTAGGCTAGAGACATGTTCTCGCATCTATAAAACCTAGCAACTGTTAGTCTCTCTTGCATTAGAAAGTGCTAGTGCGGACTTGTGCTCCCCATAGCATCGAGTGTATAAAGGGAGACCCTCATATATTGAAAACCTTTATCCATAGGAAGCCAAATTTGCTGCCTTGTAAACATGATACACCGAACACAACATTCAGGGAGATTGCGTGCACATACTCAAGTCCTTGGTAAATTTATTTGCTGAGGTGTATGTTATAGCTCCAAATCTCACTATTATGGTTTGTGATGCTGCACTTATGGCCTAGGGCAACCCCTCCTTCCAGACCTGGTCCAAAATCTAAAAAACACTGTTTTTTAGATTTTGGACCAGGTCTAGAAGGAGGGGTTTCCCTAGGCCATGGGTGCAGCATCACAAACCATAATAGTGAGTTTTGGAGCTATAACAGATGCCCCCTAATATATGAGGTCAGAAGGGGTACATGATGGCCGAAATATATTAAGCAAGTACATGGAAAGGAAATCTGCCAAAAGCCGAGGAGTACTTCACCATAATTCAGCCTGCCAAGCCACAAAAGGAGATTAGAAAGAAACACCGTCTGAGGTGGGCATACTGTTGAAATCTTGCTACAGTGATTGGTTTTGGGAGCAGCAAATCTTATTTCATAGCATTTTGCAAAGAGCCACTCTGCCAATACACACTTCAGTCACGGCATGGATTTTGGTGGTGGTGGCATCGCCATCAGCTATCCTCTGGCGGAGAAGCATTTCCTGAGTTAAATGGTTTGTCTGGTCTGCTGTTCCTCAATCGGCATTCTGATAATCGGCATTCTGAACTGTGGAGTTCACAACCACAGATGTAGCAAGCACATGATCGGAAAACACACATAAGTGATATAATTTATTATCTGCGAGTTTAGGTGAATGATTATGCTATTTTTGTAGTTTATGATTTTTGGACCATTCCTTAGATAGCATTGTGCCAAAACAGTAAAGACCCTTGGGCACAGCTTCTACAGCCAATTGTCCAAATGTTGTACTTTGTATAGTTGCAGCGTTTGCATGATCTTCCAGCACTTGTATCTGAGCTTTCAATTTCATGATCATAGTAGCACTGTCATAATGAAGCTCCTTAGCTTGATAAATCAACAATGATAACTGTCGAATTATGGGTTCTGCTCCCTCCATGGCCATAATGATGTTCTTGCAGGGTTGAGTGGTTCAAACTAGGTTATTGGCACAGTACGTGCTGAGCTGTTAAAAGGAAACCCTCATCAATTGGAGGATTAATTGGAACGACAGAGTTCAATGTTCATAAGCATTGGGGGCTGTCTATATTCTTTAAAGTTTCGGTTATTTGGCATTGTGTGAGATATTTGTGCAACATTGTCATTAAATGGAGCAAATTGATGATGCATTACAGTTATTAAATAGTCTAATATTTTCCACTTTTGATGGGATGGTAAAAGTCAGTAAGGAAACTCTTTTTAACATTCAGACTTGCTTGCAAAATGTACAAGAAAAGATTGATTTTTTGCAGCTTGAATCACAGCTACAGCAAGAAGAACTACAGCATTGGAGTCATCTTTCTGAACCTGTTTCTATTTAGAAGATTGAAACAGACTCCCATAAATAGCAAGTTAATAATGCAGCAATTGTACATGCAGATGCAGAAACTCAGTCTGCACTTCCCAAGCCCATCATCAGACCTTGGGAACTGCTTGTCCACAACAAGCACAAAACTGGTCTTGGATATGACAAGGACTTTCCCTTTCATATTCCTGACTACTCAAAACCCATTCAGTTTCAGAGTGCTGGTTTCATTCATGACAGTTCACCTGCTCCTCATGACAGTTCAGCTCCAGCTGTTCTAGACTCTGCCCCTCTTTCTCAGCAACAACAACAACAGATCGTGAAATGCCAACACTGTGATCGAGTTGGCCATATGAAAGATCACTGTTTTGATCTTCATCCATGTAAGCACTGCCATAAAACTAGCCATTCTTCAAACAGATGCTTCAGAAACAAACACCCTGCAAGAACAAAGATTCATTTAGGATGGATCGCTTCTTGGCAATGGGCATCAACAGCCAAGAAGATATTTCAAACACATGTCAGAACTTGTTCTAGAATATTGAACAGTCTTGCAGTTGAGTTTTATCCATCTTCTCACCTTGTATATGACAGGGGGGGAAATGATAGTCATCTACAAGCTTCAAAGTCACATCAAGCGAGCCTGAGCCACAACCTGCCACACCAGTTTCAGAGTTGTAGCCAGAGACAAAGATGCACGTGAACATGCCTTCAGTTGGCAATCCGGGACACTTCCTCTAGCAGAAGACTTCAGCTTCTTGCCAGTTTTGGAAGAGTTCTGGGAACACAATTGAGAACACTTCCTCTAGCAGAAGACTCCAGCTTCTTGCCAGTTTTGGAAGAGTTCCAGGAATTGCAAAGCATTCCAGAGTTGTTGGTCATCCTTAAACCATCACAGGTTGAGACTTCCCTTTTCAGGTTGAAGTTTTACCTTTTTATGCGGGGTGAGACCTCCCTTTTATGGTTGAATGTTTCCCTCTTTAAAAAAATAGGATCACTTCCTCTAGCAGAGAAGACTTACAGCTTCTTGCCAAGTTTGGAAGAGTTCCAGGAACTGCACTAAGCGTTCCAGTGTTGGTGGCTATCCTTAAACCACCGCCCTTTTTTACCAACATTTCATAGAGCACATTCAGCCTAGTGCTGCCATGCATTATTGCACATTTTGTATTACAAGCTCTTTTCTTGGACTCATACATAACCCTTCGGATTAAGGGGGGGAATGTTGGACACCTAATCCTCAAGGGTTAGTGTGGAAGCCGAATGGACAAAGGAGTCCAAGGGACTTTGGGATGTGAATCCCAACGGTCACCAAATGTACTATAAATGTATATCAAATTGTTAATAAAATCGTATCGCATGCTTTATCTTTCCTATTGTTTTGGTTGTCCATGTCTGTTTAACAACATTAAATCCATATATAAACAAGTCTAAAAGCAAGAGAACTTAGCTTTCATTAATCATAGGCAAATCCGAATAGGTTTGAGACTTCCACGTACCACCTGACCATAGACATGGCTGAACCGAATCTTTCTTTCAGCCAGTCGCCCCCATTCCATACTCCAAACATGAATGTGGGATCTCATGGAAAAACTAATCCAAAAAAAACCAAGGGAATCTAGAGGTTAAACCACCTCCACCCTCACCAAACCGTGATCATACCAAAACCAGTGCTCCGATCACAAAATTGAACCAAACTTGGAATGCCATCAAGAATCCATCACTATCCTTAAGGAATTTTCTATCTCCTTGTCTCTCAGGCTTTACCAAAATCGAAACCCGGATAACTAGGCCCTAAATTGAGACTTCACCCTCAAGCTTTACTGTATATCTTGCCAAAACCAGTCAAGGGATTCCTAGGCCTTTGGGAATGAACCTTAAAGCCACCTCTGCCCTGGATTCTGAAATCCATCCAGAAAATCTAAAGCCCAAAACTGAGATAAACATCCCAACACACCATGGAATCTGGAAAGGTAAGGCTAGGCTAAAACCCACTGTCATAACCCGGAAAAAGCATGCCACCGAGAGCAAGAGAACCATACACCAACATGCAAAGCCATGCATGTCAAAACTAGCTAGGAAATCGCACATGAAATATTGTACCTACAAGTATTCCTACTGAAGCTGTTTGATCCTTCTCTTCCTTGATTGATCCTTGCTTTCTTTCCTTTCCCTTTGCTTGCTTTTCCTTCCTTGTTCCAAAGCTATAGTTCTCCATGAAAATCTAAGTGACCAAGAGTGAGAGAGAGAGAGAGAGAATAATGAGAGACCTCCAAATCATAATTGACAAAATGTTACACATTGATCCTCAAAATACTTTTTCTTTAATGATGCCTCTATTTTCTTCATTTTCCATTATTTTCCTTCAATTTCCTCCTCACACAAACCCGTGACCTTTCACCTCACTTTTCTCCTATTTTCCTTTATTTTCTTAAATAAATGTTCCAAAAATGTCTATTTTCCTTTTAATGGCGTTGCCTTAGCCTTTGCCAATTTCCTTAGCCATAAACACACACAGTGATGCCCACTAGGATATCTTTGCCCAAAATTTATCTTGGAATATGTGTCCCTTAATCATGGTCTTATTTTTTCCTTTATTAACTTTTATTACATGAATTTTTCACCAAGGTTGTTATAGATATAATGCATATGTATCTCAAATTCATTGTAATCTCTTTCTTGAAGTATGTAATGAAATAAAAATCAATATGGACTGTAATACTATACATTTTAAATATAACAATAATGACTGCAATAATTCTAAATTAATGACTTTAAATTGTAATAGTCCTATAAATATTTTATTTTCACTAAGATTTCCTTACATAAAGAATTAAAGCAACATAAAACATATAACATGCTCAAGGATGTTTGCAAGCCCATTTAGAATCTTGATGCGAGATCAGGGATCCTTGCACATTTTCTTGACAAACTCACCCTCCTGACCTATTATGCTACCAACCTCTGACTTGGACTAAAAATTGAAAATCATTTTCTTCACGCCATCTAGGCCACGTTTTATCACCACTTGTTCTAGTTTCCATCTCTTCTTCTCTTCCCATGTTTTGAGCAAGATTAGCATTTATAGGGATTCCAATTATGTCTTTTTGTTTCCACATAGATTCTAGAGGGGTTTCCATTTCAAAATCTTGTTTGAATGGTAGTATACAACAATTTAGAAACTCAACTCAACCTACTAGAAATATTTACAAATATAAAAGTTTGTTTTCTTCATTGGTATTACTATGTCGAAGAAAATATGGAAAGACAAATTGAACATGGTAATAATAACATGTATCCAAAGCAATTAGAGGAAACTCTCCTACATATAAAATAAATCTTGTATTTTTGCATTGAAAGGCTAGCATATGCACCCCATGGGTGACCTATTACATCTTCAATCACCCATGGCATTTCAAGAGCCAAGTTATACGGCATCACATATTTGTTGCATAAACTTATTATAAATAATAAGTAAATTTACAAATGAATTGTTCTATCAACAATTAAGTAATAATTACATCATTTTCCCTAAACCTAAACTAAACACAATGGTCACTTTATGGACAAATGCATCAAGCTATGTTTTGGAAATGGGAATAGAATAAAAAGGAAAATAGCCATCCAAAAGAGTATCCTATATGATAAATACAACAATTAATGTGAATGGAGAAGCAATATATGGGAAAATGGCAAGACCTAGAAGGGCTCTTACATAAGGGTCAAGGCTTCCTTTTGGATACTAGATCAATAACATTATTATAGCTTATGAGAACCCATTGTAACCATATTTAAAAAACCAATTTTTACCATTACGAATCTGTGGATTTATTGTAACATCCTTGGTGAAAATTCCATGTAATACAACTAAATAAAGGCAAAATAATAACCATAGATGATTGGACTCCTATTCCAAGCTGAATGATGGGAAAAATCGTAGTGATGGGGATCACTTGTGAGTATTTATGGCTAAGGAAATTGGCAAAGGCAATGGCTAAGGCTTTGGAAAGGCAAAATGGAATTTTGGCACATTTATCTATGAAAATAATGGAATTTAGGAGAAAAAGGAGGTGAAAGGTCACAGGTTGCATGTGAGGAGGAAAATGAATTAAAATAATAGAAAATGAAGCAAATAGAGGCCTCATTCATAAAAAGGCTTTTGAGGATTAGTTGGTAACCTTTTTCAGTTCAGTTTTGGATCTCTCTCATTATTTTCTCTCTCTCTCATACTCTTGGAGACTTAAATTTTTCTTGGAGCACTCTTGGAGGGTGTGGCATACTTGGATTCCTAGAGAAAGAAGGAAAAGGAAGAGCATGAAAGTGCAAGAGGGCATCGGTATTAGTAGCTACATCATATTTTCTTGCAGGTACCGAGTTGCATGTGTGATTTATTCACTAGTTTTGGCATGCATGGCATATGCATGTGGATTGTTACTGGCATGGAGGATTTCCATGGTGATTGTGGGTTTATTTCCATTGGTTTTTTTTGGTTGGTTCTCATGTTTCCTTATCTTGGGCTGAGTTATTAGTTCTTGGATCCTTGGTTGGACAAACGCTCTGGAGTACTGTAACAAATTGGGTTGAGTTATTAGTCATGTAGACTTGGTTGGACAAATGCTCTGGAGCCCTTGGTGGGTTGAGTTACTAGTACTAGAGCCTTGGTTGGAAAAACACTCTAGAGCTCGACAACAGTTTTGGGTTGAGTTAATAGTCCTAGAGCCTTGGTTGGAACAAACACTTTGGAGCCCTCGATGGCTGGGATAGAGATCGATTTGATGATTTTTTTTTATGTCTGACTGTGAGGTGGAATCACTATTTGATGGGTTGATGTGGATGGCCTTTGGAAGCCCTGGGTGAGTTTTAATTGATGTATTCTATGAGATCCCACATTCATGCTTGGAATATTGCACGAGGGTGAATGACTAAAGAGAGATTTGTCTTATCCATTTTATGATCGGGTGGAACATGGAAGTCCCATTCCCAGTTCGAAATTTTGCATCTTTAATGAAAGGTTATTTATCATTATATTTATATGAGAATTTTGATGGATTACATGTGGTCTATATGGTTTTACTTTGACAAGTATTTTTGTTGCTATTATGCTAGTTATTTATGTGTTTTATGACAATAGCTATGTATGGCTTTCACCATGTTTTTACTTGTAATTGAATGATCAGTGTATCTATGACCTAATGGATGGAATGGCAGTTGATGTGTTGAGGCATCAATAGGCCTTAGTGATTCATAACTAAGTATGAGACCCCTATGCTTAGAAATGTTCTTTACACCTGTACTTTACATATTTGTGCTATGTTTGACGAAATTCTTGTCATGGATAGTAGGGGTCCAGTTAAGCTATTAAACAACTATTTGCTTTAGTACTATCATTTGCATGTTATTTTATTGTTCTGAAGAGATGGTTCAATTTTGGGCAGTGACCTGGGCTCTCGGCCTAAAAAATGGCTCAAATCTTGGGGACGATCGCATATCAATGAAAAAAGAGTATCTGGATAATGGAAAACAAGCTTGTGAGAGAGACTAGAGGTCCTTAGATGATGTCATGCCTATAGCATGTGAGCAAATAGGGGTTGAGTTGTCCAAAATCTTAGTGGGACTCAAGGTAAGTTTCCTAAAGTGTTGGATTAGTTCCTATGGGTCCTGAAGCCGATGTTGAATGTATTTATGGTGTGTTTCCATCGATTCCACTTCCTTAACATGACTTAAGAGGTTAAATCATATCATAGTGACTTCTTGTCGCATATGTACCCTAATTGGCCAGTTGCATGGCTAGATGTGGGAAGAGGGTGTATCAGAGTGGTATCAAAGCATGGTTCACCCCTTAGATTAGATGGGAAATGTGTTGGTCATGCATTTATTTCAGTTGCATGTGGGTCTATCACACTTGCATTCCATGTGTTTGTTGCATTTTCATGATGTGGATCATGGTTGTAGTGATGTCTTCATTATGGTGAAGTAAAATTATAAGTGTAGACACAAACACATTCCTCTAGCTCGATAATGGGTCTAGCCATAACTGATACATTCTATGGGAGATTTCTTTAGGTTAGAACCAATTAAGAGGGCCTACCTCTTAGTACACTTATCATGTTTGATGATGTCCTTGCTTGCTCGCTCCAACTATCTCTCGCTTCCTTCTTGAAACACCTGAAACAAGTAAACAACAACAAACAACAACCATGATAATAGACAAATTGTAATTAAACCTACTTAACAAGTCAAGAAAGATTAATTCATGAACTTTTAAGATGAAAAATCATGTAGGAAATCAATCGATAGTTGCATATATATTGAATCAAGAAGAGATTACAACCATTGTCTTAACGTTGTCGTTCTCCTCTAACAAGACCAAGTTCCCACACACTTCTGCTAGCATTCCATGATGGCCTCAACAATAATAGTTTGAAGGCTCTCCCCTTTAGGCTTGAACACTAAACCAAATTCACACTTCTCCCTCACACAACTAGAGAGCTACAACTATGAATAGCTTATTATTTACTCCAAACTTAATTAGCAATAGCACACCAACATTAACACTCCAACACCAACATTAACTTGTGCTTGGGAAAAAGGGAGGTTTATATAGGATGAATGGGTGGGAGATGGATCCTCTTCTCATGGTTGAAGGTCTTATCTCTTGAGGTAGTTCCATCACTATAGGGGAAAGGAGCCCAAACTAACATCCTCGACCCCATCTGGCCAAACCATTTACCAAAATTCTATTATGAAGCTTCTAGAGTTGGAAGCTCCGGCTCTATATTTAAAAAAATTTCCATAAGAGGACTGGCACGACTGGACCAAAGCTTAGTTACTCTAGTTAGTGTTAGGGATAATCCCTGCATATCCACGTGAGGAGGACAAGGGCCATTAGCGTTGGTCTTGTAAACTGGGAAATCAGAAGATTTGTGGGAAATGGTGCAAAAGGGAATTGTTCTGCTCATGAAGAGGGACACAATGGGAGTTTCTTCATGAAGGGGAAGCACGTAGTGTTCACTATAGAGGTCATCCAAGATCAAGGAACAGGGAGTACAGGAATAGTGAAAGAATGTTGTGTAACAAATGCCCCCTAAAGCATGAAGGCTGAACTAGAATGAGGGATGAAATGATTTATGAATCAATGCGGGGAATTAGAGTCTATCGTCGGAAAACCTACAACCAAGTACAAATACATATACATAACTAAGGACTCTATCAAATGATACATGAATCATGGAATGGATGCAACCATCTAGAGAATGATCACGTAAATGGATCCAGGTATGGGCACAGCCACCCGTCAAAGAGGATCATAATGAAACCAAGGTATGGTTGCAACCATCCAATAAGGAAAAGGATCACATATGATCACTCATGGTGTGGTCGCAGCCATCCATCTGAAAGAGACATATATATCAACATAACCATGTTACATCACTTTGCAACCTAGAATTTTGTGATCCAAGCCTAGGGTCTTGCGCTCCAACATGACCCGATCAAAGTACAAATCCTAACATGTGAATATATGTGTTGACATCAAACATGCTAGAAAGTCTCTTGATTACCAGTTAATGATGTAAATCATTAACAAGCGCGAGAGAAATCACCACTAATGACAATGGTCCTCAAGGTACCATCAGCATAATCCATGGAATGTGAATAGAGGAACTGAATTCGAACAGCCGTGAAATCACTCGATCAAAAGCCAATGATGTGATCTTGTTGTCGAGTGTGAAGAACTTGCCATTAGGGCATGCAAGCTCTAAGGTACTAGAAGGGAGTCCCTCGATCAACTTATTAGATAATGAGTTGAAGTTGACAAGAAGCGACCGTGTCGAAAGAGGGCCACAATGTATCCCACATCATCGACATGAGACAAAAGGATGAAAAATGATTTTCGATGATACAGAGAATTAGAGGTAGATGTAACTACAGAAGGACAACTCTTGAACATATCAGCAACACGACTAGAAGTTTGGCAGTTTTTGGACCCATAGGATCGGTGGTCATGATGATGTGGCAGAGATCGAATGGAAGGAAAAAATGAATGGCCTAGTCTAGGAAGGTCAATGATACAAAGGAGGATATCCCAATCTGACGCGAAGCAAAAACTTTCATGTTCAAGAGTGAGTTGTCGACACAACTGATTATATTTCCAAATTTTCCCCCACCATTTCTAGCAAGTACCCCAATTATTTTTTATCGCAATCTTGAAGGGGATAACATATGCTTGCATTGTAAGTTCATTCTTCAAATGAATCCAACCTAGTAACTTTAACGAGCCCTAGGAAGGAGAAGCTCATGTTCATCATGACGACAAATCCGATGTCCTTTAATAGTTTAACGAGTCTGACAAAGGTGTAGCTTGGTATCTTTTTCATGTTTAGAGAGTTCGAAATAGACACGTAAAAGAAAACTCCACATGGTCCCTTTTCATACTTTTGTGTCTCTTAAGCCCAAAAAGGTAGAAAACGATACTTGAGAGAACCGCTTGACCATTTCAATCAAGGATTTCCTTTTTAATAAATAGTGCATCCCAATGCGAAAAAGGGGTAAACTTATATTGGGCACGCAATGTTTCACATCCATTAACAAGTTCGAAACAAAAAGGTCTTGGGTATATTTTCACTTTTAAAGGGTCAGAAAAGAGCTTGAAAGTAGACCCGACATTTTATTCTTTTTTATGAGTCAAAAGGGAAAAATACTCGGTGATCTTTTCATCTTCTACGATTCAAAAAAGAGCTTAAAGGTGACTCGTGCTGGAGGAATGAGTGGTATAAATGGTAGCAACTAGTTCCAGCAATGATGGAACTTCTCAAAACATGTAATGGTCAAGAGGTTGGCTAATAAAACCATTCATCACTGCAGTCCCTCAGGAAAGGAAAAAAAATCAAGTGAAAGCATATGATCGGCCAAAGAGATGATGGTAATTGAATGAAACAACCAAGGCTCATTTAGTAGAACTCAACTGATAGAAATGACAATCGCGAGATCTAAATTAGGCATGGGTTCATTTTTACACAAGCTTGAACCATGGAGAACTCTGCTTCGATTTGGTTTCATGTTTACACAAGCTTGAAATGAAAAACTATGCTTGTTATAAGTTTTCATGCCCCCAACATAATGACTCAAGGTACATACCCCCCAAGCTTCATTTTAGTCAACTAGCAAGATGGAATGAAGTTAAACTTTCGAGACCTTGGAAAGACTTGATTTGGATTCTACAAGATCTTAATCAAAGACTCGATTTGTAAAAGGTGGTCGCTTAATTTTTTAATGAGGCTGACACAATAAAATAACTATCCTCGAGACCCTCATTTCATTTTTAACGAGCTTGACACAAGACAAAGAACTATGCTCACCTCTTGTCTCAGCTTTTAATGAGGTTGACACAAGGCCAAGAACTATCCTCATGACCCTGTTCATGAACCATACAAGAACATGGATCCCAAGAGGTCTTCACTAGACGAAAGAACCATGTCCTAGGAAGAATACATGTCATTTGATACCAAAGACAGATCACGTTCCAATGCCCCCAGTACATAATGTACAATACCATCTGTGTGATCATTAACAGATGCAGAGACGGAATGGGTAGCCACACAATTGACCTGTGGTAGGGAAGGTACTGCTTTCAAGCAAGAGCTAATAGGGGATGATGGTTGCATAGGAGGTTCCTGGTGACCAATGAAGGACAATTAATTAATGGTCACTATTCTCCCTTTGTGTGGAAAAAAAACCACACGGAAAAGCGAAGAAACAAGGGCTCCCATGACATAAACATAGTCGCGTCCAAGGAGAAGATTGAAATCTAAGGGACCTTGGACTACCGTCATGTCTATATAGATGGCCTTTCCTCCTAAAGTAATAGGGAACTTCGGAAGTACCCCTAAGGGTTGACTTATTCCTCTGTTGAAAGCCAAAAAATTCTAAGTGACAGGAACAAGTTGTGGGGAGCCCAAAGCTTGAAAAGTAGTAGAAAACATGATGCTAACAGACGAGCCTTCATCTAATATAGTTCCCAGTACTAACATACTATAAGCTTGTACTGTAATATGGAAAGGAACATAAGATAAGAGGTAGAAAGCAGTCAATGGACCCTAATCGAAAGAGAAGACATAACTACTTGGTGGGGGTATCATATGATTTTCCCCATGTTGTATGGGAATAGGAGAAGGACTCTCCTGAACAACTGAGATGAGAGGGTCATGTTTCATTTCATGAGAATCTGAGGAGATGAGCAGAACATGAGCAGTATGATCAACACTCTCTCCAGGAATAGAGTGAGCAACTGGTGGCGGAACCAGGTCGACACTCTTTTCGACCAATGGTTGGTCAGGAATAGACACAAGGGAGTCTCGCTCAGGAAGAGCAAGATGGGCAAGAGATGAATCCAATTCAATCTCTTTACCAATAGGAGAGGGTTAGAAGAAAGCCTCTGATAACTAACAGGAAGTTGGGTTTGAGGATCTGCAAGGTTTTCCAAAACTTTGGAAGCTTTATCCATAAGAGGAAAAAGGTGAACAAGATGCCCTCCTTCACATAACCTATAGGGGAATCTAATCTTTCCCTTATTCTTACCATTATTAGCTGAAGGCATAACATCGACATGATCTCCAGAGGTCGACGGGGATGGTCGGTTCAAGTCTTGAGACCACAACTCTAAGACTCTGGGAATGCCAAGACAGTCTGTAAGGAGATGGTCAGCCTTACACAGCCTGCAAGGGAATTTTACCTTGTACAAAGGATCAGAATATTTGTTGACGGGGGGTGCATTTGGAGTAATAGCTGCATGGTTTTCCTCTCACTTATCTGACTTCTTCTCCATCTTCATCTTCTTATTCTTCTTGTTAGCTTCCTGGTTACTAGATTTCAAACTTCACCAGGTGAAGTAGAAGAGGAGGGTGAAGAAATAGGGGAAGAAAGGGAGAGATCAACCTTAGAATCGACGTGATGTGATTCAAATGGAGGAGATGGTGGGGTAGGAGTTGGGACACTTGAGATCACTGAGGTAAAAAATAACTAGATAGGTAAACCAATGGTTAACCCAGGGAGGAACAACATTGCCATATAAGGATTACCAATGTTTCCAAAAGAAGGAAAAGGACCTGAATTCCCATTTGAGGGGAACCCTTGACTAGAAGACTCTAGGAATGTTGCCATTGGAATTGACTTTTAAAGAAACACTAAGGAGGATAACTTTAACCAGTAATATTTCATGGGTAGCTAATTTTAATACATTGAAACAAAACTTTACATTTTCATGTTTTAAGAGTCGAGAAAAGGGAAAAAGGTGACTCTATCACTTTCGATTTGAAATGAGCTTGAAAGAAAAAGTGCTCGAGTGATCTTTTAAGTTTAAAGAGTAAAAAATATTGAATTACCACTCAAGATAATCTAGGCAAAAGGATTACCAGGTAACCGTGAACTACAGAATACCTCTCTACAAACTGAGAAGTACGGGCAGGCAATCTCCCCAAATGCTATGTTCAGTGTATCACATTTACAAGGCAAAAACTCGACTTCCTATGGATAAAGGATTGCAGCCTAGAGGGGTCTCCCGTTATAAACTCAATGGTACAGGGAGCACAAATCCGTACTAGCACTGTCTAGTGCCAAAGCTAACGATAGCTACCAGGTTTAAAGACGTCAAAACACGTCTCTAGCCTAGACCACTAAATGTGAGTGTTAAGTTTCAATGCTTCCATAGGTTAATTCAACAAATTTTAACTATTGATCTTGAATTAGGTTTCAATTACAAGGCCCTACCGCTGTCATCTGAAAAAACTCCTACATGCATTTATATAAGGAAAAAGATCTTTTTCTTCGATGAAAGTTACCGCTACTTGAGAGATAGAGAACACAAAATGAAGGCAACAATCGAAGAATGAAATCTTTCTCTAATACATGTCCTAAATGCATTTATCTTCCCTTAACAACAAAACAAGTTTCTTTTCATTTCCATGCCTATGGTGATGCAATTATAGCTTCTCAATAACGCTAATAATGCAATATTTTCACTTAAGTGAACTAGAATGACGTTCTTCTTTTCATAAAATGAAAAATGAATCTTTCACATAAAGCACTTTAATGAAAATTTTCACAATTTCAGACAAACAAGCATCAATCAAATCCAAAGCATTATAAATGAAACTAAAAGCAACTTCTTCCCTAAATCGAACAAACCAAACACATAAATGCTTCAATTGAGAAACCAAGCAATGTAATCTATGCTTGGAAAGCAAAAAGAGACACTCTAAATAAGAGAACAAATGAGATTCTTTCACTCATTCTATTGATAATGAAGCAAACAAAGCATCCTAGTCACTTCTAGGAGGAAGAAGTGAGTTTGAGTGTCAGGACACACTGGCACTGGAATGGGAGAAATTCTAATTTTTCTTAACTTAGAGAATGGAGCGAATTTTGGGCCAAAAGTAGTGCCGATAGACACGACTGGCATGACTTTCAAGCTAAAACTAGTGCTGATAGGCCTGATCAACAGGACTGTTTGGCAAAAAATAGCTCTAATCAAGGCATTGAAAGAAAAATAAAAAAATAAGAAAGAACTTCACATAGAACCAGACTTAACACATCAGAGGGTGGGCTAAACCAAGAAAGTGCACAAACCAAGCTAAATGAAGCTCTCTAGTCAGGGAGAAGATAGAATAAAAGGATTACAGGGTCAAAATCATGAGAGAAAAACACACTCGCCAAGATTTGGGGCAAACCTTAAGCTTCACTTACAGGCTTCGACGTGACTACCTAACTGACAACAAGTGCTAGAGGCTAGTCAGTGCAACTGTTCCTCTACATATTGTGCCGATCAGCATGACTGTCAGCGGATTAGGCACACTACGTGAGGGAGCTAGGAAAAAAATATTTTTTGTTTTTTGAAAAAGGGACCAGATCTGCTACTATGAATTTCAAACTCAGACCAGTAAGTAGGATAAAAGAAACAAGACAAAAGGGAAAAAGTGGAACTAGAAAAGTTCACATGAAATCATGAAATCTAAGACAAGACAAACAGAAGGATGGATCCCCAACAGAGTCACCAATTTGTGGTGAAGTAAAATTATAAGTGAGGACACAAAAAAATTCCTCTAGCCCGATAATGGGTCTAGCCACAACTGATACATTCTATGGAAGATTTCCTTAGGTTAGAACCAATTAAGATGGCCTACATCTTAGTACACTTATCTTGTTTAATGATGTCCTTGCTTTCTCACTCCATCTTTCTCTCACTTTCTTCTTCAAACACCTGAAACAAGTAAACAACAGAAAACAACAATCGTGATAATAGACAAATTGTAATTCAACCTACTTAACAAATCAAGAAACATTAAGCCATTAATATGTAGGATGAAAAATCATGTAGGAAATCAATCGATAGTTGCATATATATTGAATCAAGAAGAGATTAAAACCATTGTCTTGACATTGCCGTTCTCCTCTAACAAAACCAGGTTCCTACACACTTCTGCTAGCATTCCATGATGGCCTCAACAATGATAGTTTTAAGGCTCTCCCCTTTGTTGGGTTGTGTTATATTCTTTCCACATAGTTAACAGGGGGTTTGAGGGGTACTCGTAACCCCACTTTATGGGGTCCGGGTGTACGCCCTGGAAAATTTTGGTTTTGGACCCCTATGTTAGGTGGCAGACCCACCTATGGTTTTTGCATGATTTTTCGCACATGTTTTTTTGGACGCGATGGTTTTTTGTCCATGTTTTTGACGCGATGTTTTCGTCCATGGTATTGGATGCTTCGGCATGTATAAATATGTATTGTAACATTGAAAGGAACATAACGAAAAATCAAGCTAGTAGTCCCGGTTTTGGGATCCAGTGGGAAATCTCTGTGTATATGCGTTTTATGTGTTATGCTCTCGCATTTTTATTTTTCCTGTGATTTAGAATTCGTATGCAAGTAATTTCTATACGGGGTTAAAAACTACACCCTTTAGGCTTCAACACTAAACCAAATTCACACTTCTCCCTCATACAACTAGAGAGCTACAACTATGAATAGCTTGTTGTTTACTCCAAACTTAATTAGCACTAACACACCAACATTAACACTCCAACACCAACACTAGCTTGTGCTTGGGAAAAAGGGAGGTTTATATAGGATGAATGGATGGGAGATGGATCATCATCTCATGGAAGAGGTATTATCTCTTGAGGTAGTTCCATCATTATAGGGGAAAGGAGACCAAACTGACATCCTCGACCCCATCTGGCCAAACCATTTGACAGACTTCTGTTACAAAGCTTCTAGAGATGGAAGCTTTGACTCTATATTTAAAAAAATTTCCATAAGAGGATCGGTGCGACTGTACCAAAGCTCAGTGACTCCGGTTGGTGCTAGGGACAGTGTTAATCCATGCATATCGACGTGAGGAGGAGAAGGGCCATTAGCGTCGGTCTTGTAAACTGGGAAAATAGAAAATTTGTGGAAAATGGTGCAAAAAGAATTGTTCTTCTCATGAAGAGTTTCACACTGGGAGTTTCTTCATGAAGGGGAAGCATGTCAGGTTCACTGTAGAGGTCCTCTAGGATCAAGGAACGGGGAGTACAGGGACAACAACAAAATGTTATGTAACACTCATGTAGAGTTGATGTGCTTTACTAGGGGATGCATTACTATGAGTGTATTATATGCCACTTACATGTATCATTTTGTATGCTTGGTTACATTCTTCTATGTTCAGTCACATGTATCATTCTTGTATGCTTGGTTATCTTCTTGCACGCATGAGTACATGTTGTTACAAGTGTTGTTCATTTATGCTTGATTATATGTGTTCATGTGTGGTACATATTTGTTCTTGAGTGATATCTACATGTAGGCTAGTGTATTGTCTACATGATGGTTGTGCATTGTCTACGTACATTGGTATGGTTTATATCATCATGCATAAGGTCATGGTATGTGTGGTTATGTATTTCTTATGCATGTTCATGTTTTCATGTGATCAAGTGTACAATGATGTAATGGTTGTCGTCATGCATGAGGTCGTAGAATGTGTTGTTGTTGAGGTCATGCATTGATGATTGGACCCTAGCTAGAATGACGGTTGCATGGTCATATGCGTATGTGTTAAGTTTCTATATGTTGTCATGATTATGTTATACAGGTATCATGTTGAATTGTTGATCTCGCAGACAAGGTATCCTCCCCAAGCTATATTAAGGTACGTTGGTTTATTGTGATTTGGTTTAGCTAACATGATATTCTTGCAGGAAGAAAAATCAAATGGCTAGCAAGATGGTTGACTAGAATGGCTCTACCTATCAATCAGAAGAGCATTATGGTGTCGGGAACTCTTCTGATTTTGTAGTTACATCTAGAAGCTCAAAGGAAGAAATAAGGAGTTTTAAGGTAGATAATGACATAATTATGGAGTCACAGGAGAAACAAATAGAGGTAAATGCCATAATACTTCAAAGTTTGTCATATTTGTAGTGGCATGGATCACGTCAAATTAGCTATGAGTAGGAGGATAGAACCAATGGGGCATATGGTAGTCAGTTTCATGGTGTTCACAACTCAGATAGAGATAACACTGTCAGAGATGGAAGATTATGTAACACCCTCTGCGGTAAATGTGCATATAAACAACATAATAGGAACATAAATACAATAAACATATCAACCATCAAAACCCATATATACATCAGTAAATATGCACATGAAAATCAAGGGAATGAATTTTTTCATTAATAAATGCAATGAACCAACCGAAGATGGGACTACAACATTCCACTTGACCATAAGTTGGTTGAGCCAAGTCTCTCTTTAGCCAATCACCCCCATGCCATATTCCAAGCATGAATGTGGGATATCAGAGAACACATCAATCAAAACTCATCTAGGGCTTCTAGAGGCCACCCACCTCAACCCATCAAACACCGATTCCACCTCATGGTCAGACATCACCCAAAAAAAATCATCAGATTGGGCTCCATCCAAGCCTTCCAGGGCTTCCAGAGCATTTGTCCAACCAAGGCTTCCAAAACTAGTAACTCAACCCACATCTTATATAGGGCTTATAGAGCGTTTGTCCAACTAAGGCTTCCACGACTAGTAACTCAACCCCCCAAGGGCTTCCAAAGTGTTTTTCCAACCAGGGCTTCCAAGACTAGTAACTCAACCCAAGTTGTTGCAGGGCTTCTAGAGTGTTTGTTCAACCAGGGCTTCTAGGACTAATAACTCAACCCAAGCTAAGGAAACATGAGAGCCAACCAAAAAAAATAAATGAAATTAAACCCACAATCACTATAGCTATCTAGGAAATAACAAGGCTAGGTAATCCAGTATCAATCTCGACCATCCTCTATGCCAATGATAGATCATAACCAAGAAACCACATGCATGTGCCATGCATGCCAAAACTAGTGAAGAAATCATACATGCAACTTGGTACCTACAAGTAATCTGATGTATTTGTTGATGCTAATGCCCTCTTGTTCTTTCTTGCTCTTCCTTTGCTTTCTTTCTCCAAGAATCCAAGTATGTCACACCCTCCAAGAGTGCTCCAAGAAAACTCTAAGTATCCAAGAGTATGAGAGAGAGAGAGAATAATGATAAAGCTCAAAAATTGAACTAACAAAAGGTTCACACTAAAAGGAAGAAGGTTGCCAACTGATCCTTAGAAGCCTTTTTATTAATGAGGCCTCATTTTTCTTCATTTTCCATTATTTTCCTTCATTTTCCTCCTCACACACAACCTGTGACCTTTCACCTCCTTTTTCTCCTATTTTCCATTATTTTCATAAATAAATGAGGCAAAATACCTTTTTTTCCTCTTTAATGCCTTAGCCATTGCCTTTGCTAATTTCTTTAGCCATAAACAACCAAATGAACACCCCCTAGGATGTTTTTCCAACCATTTAACTTGGAATACATGTCCCTTCATCTGTGGTACTTATATATTTTTACATGGAATTTTCACAAGGGTTGTTACAAAACCCTTCCTCTTGGGGGAACACCATCCTCGGTGTTCAATGACACCTATAACCAACAAGACTGCTGAAAACAAAACATACTACCCATGGAACTTTATAACACAACTCGTTGTAGTATTTACAATGAAAGACGTGCTCAAAATCAAAACCTCATGACAACATGATAACATACCGCATACTGGAGCTTTATAACATAGCTCATTATGGTATTTACAATAATCACATATACACATATACACATATGAACATTTGCTAAACCCACAAATAAAAGAATACGATACCTGTATTTGTAACAAGGAAATCTAGAGGCTCACACCTCCAGCCTCAAAGTAATACCTGGATTCACCTCCTTCCTAGGAAGTCTAGAATCCACTACAATGACAAATATGCATCGAATTTCCAAAGCTATAATGCCACTTCACTTGTCCTCTCAATGAACAATTACCAACTAATTATTCTAGGGTGCACTCCCAATGTGCATCTGATTTCATCTGGTAATGCTAATGACAAAAAAAAATCCATCCGTGACCTTCCCTACTCTACTACACAATCCCTCGGGAATCCAATCACCCCTTTCATGCAGTTGCTCACCTTCCAAGTTCTGCTCGCACCCCCATCCCGGGAAGTCCATCCCTTGGCAAGGCTTCCATGCATCAGAAGATACAAAAACCAAGGTATATACCTGCCTCAACACATCATATTGGTCATAGCATGCTCATGGAAATCAACGGACACTATTGGGTGCCAGTGTCACACAATGGCCCTGCTCCTGAAGTGCTTTACCAACATATTAATGCATGTTTCAATTCCTTTGTTGCTGCTGCTAATTCTTGCAGTTGATTTCAACCACCCAACCAAGCATTGCATGCATTCCTATACCAAGCACATAACTTCTATTATATTTAAAATAAGGTACATTTGCAATCATATTTGCTCCCTTTCATGACAAGTCAAACTAGCATGTTTGACCAAAACATGTATAAAAATATCACATCAAGTTAGCTCAAAACATAACCATCATAGATTAAAATCATAAATCACATGTAACCATCATAAAACAAAATCATAATCTACATGTAATCATCATATACCAGAATCATGAGTCACATGCATAATAAAACTGAAATGCAATACCCATACATATCCTTCATTGATCCCTACTTTTGCCTTTATTCTTTTGTATAAACACCTGATTGGTTGCCACACCTAGCAAACACCCATTGCCTTCTTCTCTATAAAGTGAACATATGCATAGTGTGCATCACACACATACAACCACACCTGACACACAACATCATGCAATACATTCACCTACACTTGACATACAACGCATACACCTACAACCAATGTAGAACACAATGTATCCATCTATATCCAATGTGCAATAGAAGCCAATACATGTATCTACTATTGGAAATAATACTGAGAGGGGGGGTGAATCAGTATTATCAAATCAATTATTTTTCATTTCACAATCAGATTTGTATATGCTACTTCAGTTATGGGAAACTATGTATATATGCTACTATGCCTAAGGCAACCAGCGTATACCAGTAAACTTATGATTCATTAAATGTTGATCTTTAATCAGTGCATCATAACTTTATTAACCATAAGAACAGTAAACATGTGGAGTAAAATAGAACAGATCATCACACATATGGACACAAGATATAAGGTGGAAACCCAATGTGGGTGAAAACCACCTGCTGCAATTCGTTTCTATCATCTTTTAATAAGAAACTTCTTTTTACAATATTTTTGTACTGGTGCAGTCTTATACCAGTACGCAGGCTTCTACCTATAGAAGGCTACAACCTTCTCTCATTCTCCAGCTTCTCCTGGAAGGGAGATACAACACCCTTAGCTCTTGTACTAGCTGATGTACTAATCTGTAGGTGCTGACCTACATAAGGCTACAACCTTCTCTTTTCTTCCAGGGACCACGTTTCATGCATTTTCAAACTGGATCCATCAATAACAATAATCAAACATGAAATACATCTGCATGAACCAATCTCCTTTGTTGAATCAAACAATTACTTCTCTGAATGTTGTAACCAGAATACATTAACAATGACCAAAAACCAATCCTGAACCTAGAACACTGCAACAATAAACAGAAGTAGCTAAAACATATTTCATGAGACATACGCTACTTAAATATGTAGAACCTACGTGCATACACTTCTGTATTAAGGCCAACCAACATATACATTGTTTTGACTTACTAAAGCAGCGTGTATACGCGCCTCTGTTGTGCCGAACCTGTGTCCAGATCTATAAAAAATAATTTACCCTTTTCACTTATTCAGACATTAGTTATACCCAGATTGTCAGATTTATAGATCAATTCATGCGCCAAATATAAAACATCAAAATCACACTAAGATACTACTATTGAAGCCTTAAGATCTTGACCCAACAATAGAACTTATCCTTCTTCTAGTGCTCAGGTTCCTCCTTGGTTCAGATCCAGCTATGCACCATAACCCAATTCTAGATCTTGCTCTTCATAAGTTATTCAATGCTTGAGTGAATTCCTTTGCCTAATGATCTCTTCCCCCTTTTATAGTCTTAGGCCTTACTAAATACCATGGTCCAAAACCATAGAGAATCAATACCATGGACCCAATACCTAGGTTCAACACTTTGGACAAGATACCGTGGCCCAAAACCATAGGTCCAAATACCAAGGACTAAATACCATGGACCAAAAATAAGTTTTCCCACATGTACACGCTTTCCCTTGCATGAAAGTGCATGCATATGTATACGTGCCTTTTGATCATCGAACCCGTGTGTATACGTGACTTGGTTAAGAGGAACCTACGTATATATCTTTTTCTTTCATTCTGAGAGCCTAAACTGTGATCTGTCATTTGAGTGAGTTGCCATCAAGGACAACACCTGTTTCATAGCACCAAACCTGTGTCATATTGCCAACAATATCCCCCTTTAGACTTGATGGCAACCCCAAGTCACTCAAATTCATTCTCCCCCTTTGTCATGAAGTGCAAAGGGTTATGCTCCCCTTGAGTACATGCTGAAATCTCTGCTCTGTTGTGCTGTCCATGCTTCCCCTAACTGTATGAAAGGTCCGCAAGAAGAAGTTCTACAAGAAAGAACATGACTCCAAACATCATGAAAATACCTTCCTATCACCAAATACTCATACATACATCCATCTCCCAACCAAGTGGGGATATACCAATATTGACTCATCCACCCAACCAAGTGGGGATACACCAAAAGTTTGCACATGATAAAACAAAAACATTACATCATCCATCCCAGGCTTAGTGGGAAGACAAAATAGGCTGTGACATGACGTTTATAATAAAAAGAAATACATGACATAGAGATGAAATATCTACAACAAGACTATGATAATCATCAACAACTATCATCAGTAGCATTTTTCAATCATCGTTTAGACCAGCAACCATGTTTTCTCTCAACACCTATTCCACCTAAAACCAAAAACAACTGTGAAAATGAACCAAGATCTTCTAAGATAATGCCAACAATACATTGTTAGAAGTATATGCTCCCCCTGAACTTGTGCGAGATGGTCTATATCAGACCCATATCAGAGTCTTTTCATCTTGAGTTTGGTCCACTGATTTCCTTCAAACCAACATATACGCAACTATATCCACAGAAACATGAGTATGTACGTGGATACTCTTCATCAAACATGTGTACAACCACTGTTCTCTGAAACAGATAATTTCAACAACCAAATGATGCATCAACTACTCCCGACTTTTGTCTAAGGTATTCAAATGTCTCCCTGGGTAGTGGTTTGGTGAATATATCAGCAACTTATTCTTTGGAGGGAACATACTCAAATTTGACCTTTTGTTCAAGCACTATTCCTGGAGAAAATGATATTTGATAGGTATGTGCTTGGTCTTCGAATGCATGAATGGATTCTTTGAAATACTGATTGCACTTGTATTATCACAAAAAATGGAGAAAGGTGGAGTACAAGTGATTTGAATATCTTGCAATGTTTGCATCATCCAAAGGAGTTGTGTGTAGCAAGATGCAGTAGCCACATATTCTGCTTCAGTTGTAGATAATGCAATTGAGATTTGTTTCTTGCTGAACCAAGATACTAATCTGGAACCCATAAAGAATCCACCACCACTAGTGATTTTTTTGTCATCCAAGCTTCCTGCCCAATATGCATCCATATATGCATGAAGTGTGAGATCTGTATCTCTAGGATACCATAAGCCATAATTTTGTGTTCCTTGAAGATATTTGAAAATCCTCTTAATTGCTTGAAGGTGTGCTTCCTTTGGATTTGCCTGGAATATTCCAACTATTCCTACTGCATGCATGATGTCTCATCGGGTACCTATCAGATAGAGCAGACTACCAATCATGGATCTATAGGTTGGTTGATGTATTGTTGTTGATTCATCATTTTCGCTGAGGCTATATCCTATTACCATAGGGGTACATACTGGTTTTGAATCCTCCATCCCATATTTCTTCAAGATCTGCTTGAGGTACTTGGTTTGTGATAGAAAAATAATGTCTTTATTTTGTTGGACTTGTAAACCAAGAAAATATGTTAGCTCACCAAGCAGGGACATTTCAAATTCTTTCTGCATTACCAAAGAAAATTTTTGACTCATGGCTTCTTCATTACTACCAAAGACGATATCATCAACATACACAACAAGTATTAGAAATTTATCATTATCAATTTTTATATATAGATTGCTATTTGCTGGTCCTTTTGAAAAACCTTATTGATGGAGGTATTTGTCCAGATGATAATACCACACCCTTAGAGTCTATTTAAGACCATAGAGTGCCTTCTTAAGTCTGCATACAAGTTTTGGATCATTTCCAAGAATGAATCCATTTGGTTGCTCAATATACTCTTCTTCTTCTAAGTCTCCATTTAAAAAGGCAGATTTCACATCCATTTGATATACTTTGAACTTCTGAAAGCTAGAAGAGCAAGGAACATTATTATGGCTTCAATTCTGGCAACTAGTGCAAAATTTTCTTCAAACTCTATACCTTCTTGTTGAGCATACCCTTTACAAACAAGTCTGGCCTTGTTTCTAATAACATCTCCATTTTCATTCAGCTTGTTTTTGAATATCCATTTTGTCCCTATGAGATTCTTATCATTTGGTCTATGAACCAACTCCCAAGTGTTATTCTTTTCAATCTGCTCAAGTTCGTCATTCATGGCCTTGACCCAACATTCATCTTTGCATGCTTCACTTACATTTGGTGGTTCAGTGAAGGATAGCAATGCTAGATAGGTTGAAGATTATGAGAGAGTTCTTCTTGTTTGTACACCTACCTCTTTCTGCCCCAAAATTTGAGTTTCTGGATGATTCTTCTGAACGTACCTAGATGGAGTCTTTTCTTCTACCCTTATCTATTCTTCTGGTGGTTCATAGGTTTCTTCTTCATCACAAGTCTGATTTGATGTTGAAGGATAGTCCTCATCATCCTCGAAATCTTTAGATTTTATTTGCCTTGAATTGTTTCCTTCTTCATCAACCACCACATCAATACTTTCAACAATTTTTCCAAGTCTTTTATTGTAACACTTATATCCTTTGCTTTGGGAAGAGTAACCAAGGAGAATGCCTTCATTTGCTCTAGGTTCAAACTTGCCAGGGTTTTCATCAGTCATTTTGATGTAACATTTGCTTCCAAAAATTTTGAAGTATTTTACCGTAGGATTCTTACCATACCATAGTTCATGAGGAGTTTGAGTGTTGTTCACCGGGACATTTGTCTTGTTGAGAATAGTAACTGCAGCAAATGCAGCTTCACCCCAGAAGTTTGCGGGAGTTCTAGACTCATCAAGCATAGCATGAGCCATTTGTTGAACCGTTCTGTTCATCCTTTCCATTACTCCATTTTGCTGAGGAGTCCTTGCAGCAGAGAATTCCCTTCTTATTCCATGTTCTTCACAAAAATTGAAAAATTCATCCGAGGTAAATTCCCCTCCTCAATCAGAACTAAGGCATTTGATTCTGCGATCTGATTTGTTTTCAACCAAGGCTTTAAATGCTTTGAACTTTTCGAAAGCTTCATCTTTATACTTCAGAAGTCCTATCCAACACATCCTGGAAAAGTCATCAATGAACAATATGAAGTATTCTTCTCCTCAAGGGGACCTTTTCCTGGATGGACCAAATATATCAGTATGGACAAGTTCAAGTGGCTTACTAGCTGATCCTTCCTTCTCAGGGAAATCAGTTCTAGTTTGCCTGCCAAACTGACATGATTTGCATATTGTATTGTCTGGAATTCTGATCTCAGGGAGATCACGAACTGCCTGATATTTGTATTCTTTCCTTATCTGAGAGAAGCTCAGATGCCCCAATCTTCTATACCACAGCCAATGTTCATCATTCTTGATTAGATAACATTGTTGTTGTCCTCCCTTGAGTATGTATAAATTATTTGGAGTTATTATGCCTTTGATCACTGTTTCTCCTGTATCAACCTCATGAACAATACATCCATTTAATCAAAATATTACCTCATTTCCTTGATCACACATTTGACTGACAATCAATAGATTATGCTTTAAGCCATCAACATACATAAAATTTCTAGCTTTGACCTTTTCTTTCAAAAGAATAGAACCTTTACCTTTTATGAGTGCAGGGGTGTCATTTCCAAATGAGACATTCCTTTCCTTTTCTAAGGCACTATATGACTTAAGTTTTTATTTATCACTTGTCATATGTTTCGAGCATCCACTGTCAATGTACCACTGATTTTCCTATCCTTTCACATATAAGGCTATACCACATCTTTCTGGTTGCGGTTCTTTCTTTCTCCATGTTTTGGGACTCAATGAAGCTTGCTCCTTTTGATTTGCTTGCTGAAACCTACTCCTACATTCATAATCTTCATTACCAAAGTTGTTACAAATAGAAAATTCTATTTCATTTTCAAGATCATAAAAGTTATTGTAGGTCCTTTTCATGATCCCATTCACACTCCTTTGATTTCGTGCTTCTCTAGTCATGATGGTCTTGTAGGCAACACATTGAGCAGCTTTGTGTCCAAAGTTATGACAAGAGAAACATTTTCCATTGAAGAAATTCTTGCGATTATCAAATCTACCATCCAAGTGATTGTAGTTTCCATAGGCAAATTGAGAATGACTTACCTGCGGTTGGTTGTAACTTCTGTTCATCCTTGAAGTAGATTGCCCCTAATTTACTTGGTGATCTCTGTTCATCCTTGAAGTAGATTGACCCTGATTTACCTGGTGATTTGCTTTATGCCTTTGCTATTGATTGTCAACCTATTCACTTCTCCTTGCTACATTTAGATAACTTTTGGAGGTGGATGGCTTTTGTGCTTGAGATGCTTCTTCAGAATATCCAAGACCTGTCTTGATTAGAGGTTAATTTTGCACTTTGATAATCTCATCTAAAGTTTCAGATCCTTTAGCAAATCTAAGATTAAGAGTTTTTGTTTTCTCAATATCTTTTCTAAGTCCCACAATTTCACATTCTAAATTTTCATTGTGTTTTTCCCTTTCAGCAAGTTGGAATGTCAGAGTATACATGATCATACTCTTTTCTTCTAAACAGATTTTAAGTTTAGAAATTTCTTCATAGAGATCATCTTCATCTATAGCATCCAAGAAATCATCATATACAAAAGCCATCAAAAGTCCGTAATCATTACATTGTTCATCTTCATCACTAATTGAAAATCCATCACTGTCTTCATGTGTATAATAGCTCTTCTTACTTACATTCTGTTTTTTGTTCCATCTAACTGGTTCCTTACCTTTGTCAAGCCTATATTTATGAATACACTTGGCTGCATAGTGACCGACCCTTCCACAACCAAAACATTTGAAAGGTAGCTTACTTCTGAATCTTCCAGAACCTCGTTGAAGGTTCTTGACAAAGTTTGATTCTTCCCCTCCTTTTGACATATGTCCTAACTCATTTTAATCTCCTTTTCATGAAGCTTTGAATGCAACTTCTCTCCTATCTGATGGTCCCCATTTTCTCATTTCAAAAGCAGTTAGGATTCCGTGCAACTGTGACATGGTAATGCTATGTAGATTTTGCTTTTCTTCTATGGCAGAAACTTTTGATTCAAACTTAGAAGACAAAGATCTTAGAACCTTTTCAACCAAAGTAACTTCTTTTATTTCTTCATCCAAGTTTTTCATATGATTAACAATCTCATCTATACGTAAGAAATAATTAGCCACAGTTTCATCATTGTGCATTCTGAGATTTTCATATTGAATTTTGAGAGATTGTAGTTTTGCACGTTTTACTTGATTGTCTCCTTCATAGCTTAGAATGATCTTGTCCCATATTTATTTTACAGTTTTGAGCTGCATAACCTTGACGAATTCTAATTGAGATAAACTCCCTAATAGAGTATTGACAAATTTTGAATTTGTTTCATACTGCTTCTTACCAGCCATATCTACAGGAGTTGTTGATGGAAATGTGTATCCTGCTTCCATGATATCCCAAACTTTTGTACCAAGAGATTGAAGACAGGTTGTGACTCTTACCTTCCAATAGACGAAGTTGTTCCCATCAAAGATGGTGGCTTGATAGATGCCTCTTTTTTGTAGTTGCTCATGATGATAGATCTTCCTTCAAGCGATCAAGCTTCTTCTGAACGACCTGCTCTGATACCAATTGTTGGAAATAATAGTGAGAGGGGGGACGAATTAGTATTATCAAATCAATTATTTTTCATGTCACAATCAGATTTGTATATGCTACTTCAGTTATGGGAAACTTCATATATATGCTACTGTGTCTAAGGCAACCAGCGTATATCAGTAAACTTATGATTCATTAAATTTTGATATTTAATCAGTGCATCAGAACTTTATTAACCATAATAATAGTAAACAGGTGCAGTAAAAAAAAATAGATCATCACACATATGGACAAAAGATATAAGGTGGAAACCCAATGTGGGTGAAAACCACCTGCTGCAATTCGTTTCTATCTTCTTTTAATAAGAAACTTCTTTTTACAATATTTCTATACTGGTGCAGTCTTATACCAGTATGCAGGCTTCTACTTGCAGAAGGCTACAACCTTCTCTTTTTCTCCAGCTTCTCCTGGAAGGGAGCTACAACCCCCTTAGCTCTTGTACTAGCTGATGTACTAGTACGTAGGTGCTGACCTACAGAAGTCTACAACCTTCTCTTTTTTTCCAGGGACCACGTTTCATGTATTTTCAGACTGGATCCATCAATAACAGTAATCAAACATCAAATACATCTACATCAACCAATCTCCTTTGTTGAATCAAACAATTACTTCTCTGAATGATGTAACCAGAATACATTAATAGTGACCAGAAACCAATCCTGAACCCAGAACATTGTAGCAATAAACAGAAGTAGCTAAAACATATTTCATGAGACATATGCTACTTAAATATGTAGAGCCTGTGTGCAAACGCTTATGTATTAAGGCAAACCAGTGTATACATTGTTTTGACTTACTGAAACAACATGTATACGCACCTCTGCTGTGCTGAACCTGCGTATAGATCTATAAAAGATAATTTACCCTTTTCACTTATTCAGACATCAGTTATACCCAGATTATTAGATTTATAGATCAATTCATGCACCGAATATAGCAGATAAAAATCACACAAAGATACTACTATTCAAGCCTTAAGACCTTGACCCAACAATAGAACTTATCCTTCTTCTATCACTAAGGTTCCTCCTTGGCTCAGATCTAACTATGCACCAGAACCCAATTCTAGATCTTGCTCTTCATAAGTTATTCAATGCTTGAGTGAATTCCTTTGCCTAATGATCTCTTCCCCCTTTTATAGTCTTAGACCTTACTCAATACCATGGTCCAAAAGCATAGAGAATCAATACAAGGGACCCAATACCTGGGTTCAACACTTCGGACAAGATACCATGGCCCAAAACCATAGGTCCAAATACCAAAGACTAAATACCATGGACCAAAAATAAGTTTTCCCACATGTATGCGCTTTCCCTTGCATGAAAGTGTGTGCATATCTATACGTTCCTTTTGATCATCAAACCCGCGTGTATACGTGATTTGGTTAAGAAGAACCTACGTATATCTCTTTTTCTTTCATTCTGAGAGCTTGAACTGTGATTTTTCATTTGAGTGAGTTGCCATCAAGGACAACACCTATGTCATAGTGCCAAACCTGTGTCATAATGCCAACACCTACATAGAGTACAACACAACGAGTGCACATGCCGCAATACCATGACTACATGATGCACATACATAATACCACATGCCCTCAAAACAATATGTATGACGCACACAATACCACATGTGCACCAATACCATATGTACAACATGTACACAGTACCACCAATACACCGCACCACCTACACAATGTGTGCACAACATCACCTGTACACAGCTCCACCTTCATAACATGTACACAATGCCACATGTACACCACACCAGTTGTACAACATGTACACAATACCATAATACATAGTACCACACACACGACATGTACGTGGAACCACATCTACACAACACCACATGCAAGACATGTAGACAACACTACCTGCACAGAGCGACACTTGTACAATGTGTACACAGCACCACATGGACACAACACCACTCGAACAATCATGCACACAGCACCACTCATACAATCATGCACACCACACCATATGTACATAACAGCAGATGTACAACATGTATGCAACACCACTTATACATAACATTGCATTCCCAACATGTACATAGCATTATCTATACACAACAATGCATATCCAACATGCACAAAGCACCATATGCACACACACCACATATACATCATGAAGACAATACAATATTTAAACAACACCCCATGCAATATCCACACAACCCTATTTGTACCATCATGTACATAACATTGCATAAATAACATGTACACATGCTAAGTATACACAACACCCCAAGTGCACACATCATAGATTGAACATGTACAACATATACACCATATGCATAATAGTAGTACCACACATCCAAAACTACACTGCCTCTACCAAGCAACCATGCTTCTAGTGTGTTATCCAAGCTTGTCTTAGCATGTTGTGGACCACGCTGCTTTCATTCTGCTAGTGTATCCTTTGGTATAACCTATCCACAACATAGTCATAATATAATCACATAATATCGACTCATAACCACATGATACTAACCTCGTATATTTGTCATGAATACTCTTCCCACTTGATTCCTTAAGAACCAGGAACCTCTTCATACCATTCAATTGCGTAAGTAATTATTCCTTCACAAAAATTATCCCTGACAATCCCTATTAGACAGTGACATAGATACATCGATACATACATATATAATCGTTAGCATAAAGAAATCATCACCTTGTGAGACAACAACATACATACATTCATGTATACATATATAAACATCAACATAATCATGATCATAACATAATTAGCAGATAACATAAGGTTTAGGTTAAGAGAAATTCCTTTATTCATGCAACACGTACGTAACATTGAAAATAATAGTTCCCAACATAGCCAAGGCATATGACGTCTCAAATCCATTTACCTTTTCCTAGTACCTTTCTCATGACTATGTTTCTACCATCCATTTACCACAATGGACCTAGCCAGTCCAGCCGACTATCATAGTCTTACCTTCCATTGCACTTATGCACCGAGCTTCATCTGAATCTTACATTACCTTCGGGTACCACATAGCTCTCCCTGAGCTCCAACAACTTCCCTCTTTCCCAAAAAATTTCCAAGACTCAAAACATAAAAGGCAAGACAAGAAACAAACAAGAAGAAGACCATAAAAACCAATAACAACATGACTCTGAAAACAATGTGGTATGGCCATACACTAGACATAAAAAAGTTACAAATCAAGCTCAACAATTCATAAAATATCAAAAGCACAAGGCTAACAACAAACACTATGACTCAATCCCCATGGTTCCCAAGGAAAGCTCAACCTGAGCCATCTTCAAGATTTCATGGCTACCTGTCTTTCCATTCAACTTCCTGCATCATACTATCATTAACACAACTATTAGTGCATAAATAAACAAAACAATACACCAGTTAACTCATCTTTTTGTTCCAAGAATGATGCTTGCAATTGAACACATCCACGTCATCTCTCAAGTGACTCAAATACTTTAACAGATCCACTTTTAGCTAAAGACTAGCTAATATACCTGTCAAGTACATGTTCATGAATATAGCACATATCCACATAATGTCAAACAAAATCAATGTTAAGAAGACTTCATGTGTGCAAAGCACTCATTCGTTCAAAATTAGGGTTTCCAAACATAGGCAGAGGAATTCTTTCCCAATTCCTTTCTTTTACCTTTTTACCTTGTTAGAATCGAGGCTTACTATATGTTGTCATATCACCCAACTATTAGTGATATAAACACATCAAATATTACCTTGTCATGCTAATACCAAGCATGTTACCCTACAACTGCTCACACATGTCAACCACATGTTCTAAATATCAAGACAATCATATCTGTTAACTTGAAATCAATCATTACCAAGACTAACAATCGTGTCATAATCCATAGTAAACTCATAGTCATCAGTCATAATACTACAACTATCACCTACTATACTTAAGTACATACCAACTATCTCAACACATATATTTTAGTACAAACATCTTAAAACAAGATCATTTTAACACATACACATATTGTGCAGTTCATCAAACATTCATACCATGTTAAATAAATCAACTAGATGACATAATCAACAACCAAGCACCAAATATATGACATAAGAAAATGATACCTTAATGTATCTAAGGGGAGGTGATCATGTCTACATAATCAATCTAGTTAGCATGATATAACTTTACAACACATCAGCTCAAGCTCTCAAAAGATCATGATATCCATAACAATATCTAACTAACATGTTCACATCGTAAACTCATACACATATGAAAAGTCAATCTAGATTAGTATGACACCATCTCACAAATATGTGAGTTCATACATGAATATCACCACCATAACCATCTGCACAGGTCCAACTAGGTTAACACAATACATATAACATCAATATCTTCAAGGCAATGAACATAACCATCACGCATATGACCAATCCAAATTATAACATCAATATCTCAATGAAATGACCCTAATCATGTTAATAGCATATAACAACAATAAGCTATATATCATACTCATCATCGACATACAACATAAGAATTAGGTTATCTAATATAAAACAACAATAGCAATGCATACAACTACATGTTACTATCATTCTTGACTATCTGACACGTGTGCATATAACCACACTAATAATCTAAAATCTATCATGAATGTAACCATAACATCAAATACATGTTCATAAACCTAATGTATATAACACTAATGCATATAATAATCCTTCACTTACATACCTGCATGCCAAACATACACTACCTGTATTGCGATCTTCTCTTATCCTAAAGTCTAATGCTGCAACTTCATTATGATGATCTACATCCCTTACTCTATCTCGCCTAGCTCATTAGAATCATAACAACCAATAGCATCATGATGACCTAAATTGCATACAATGACTTCACAAGGCATGTTTGACCTATTATACATGCATACTCATAGCCACGACCATACATGCATAACAAAAACCATTACTCCATTGTACACATTTCCACATGCAACAAAAAATATGCATAAGTAATGCGAATTCAACTACACCTATGCATAAACACATGTAATCGAACATAAGCGATCAACTCTTGTAATCAACCTACAAGACTGATACATGTAATCAAAATATTCAAAAATGTAACCTAACATACAAGGATGTAAGTAGGTATCATGAAATCAACATGTAAGCGACATATAATTCATACACAGTCAGTCACATGTTCCAAAAATCAAGACATCGTGTCTATTAATTTGAAATCAGCATTCACCAATACTATCAACCTATAAGCATACCCCCTTACTATCCATGGTCCACACTAAGGTAGAAGGAGTAAGCTACTATAATGGCCCAATCTCCAACGTCCAATTATGGAAATGGGATCTTCAAAGCTTACTAAGTTTAGCCACTCTTGAAAATGAATTGATTTTTATTTCTCATACATTGGTATGAGACTAATTCAAAAACATTGCACTTATTCCACTTGTAACATAATAACTAAAAACATGCCACTTTTCCATTTTCTTACATGCCTTTTCAAATTATTTGCATGCAAATAGGCATAGATCAGCTACATCCATATTATCATACTACAATACTATCCATCCAAAAATTAACATTTTCTTCAAACAATTACCATATTTTTACATTTTTCTTCAAACAACTACTATACTATTACATTTGCATGTAAGCATTTCTTCAAACACTTTACATGTGAATTAATATAGAAAAATATTTGCATACAAGTGAGCATATTTCAACTACAAGAATATTATTACACATCAATACTATCCCCAACCACAAACAACATACTCATTGGAGCATTTTATCAAACAATTTGTATGCAATTAATCATTGAACCATTTAAGCATTTCATCAAACACTTTGCATGCAAACTAATATAGTGAATGATTCAATGCATATATCCTAAACTGTAGTAGTAAAAGTTATGTAAACTGAACCATATGATCAGTGGTATTTTCCCTCACTATGGTTCAAGTTTCAAATTCTAATATTTCATAGATGAAAAGTTATAACAAAAATATGAACACAATCATATTTGGTGCACAATTCTAGGAGTATCCAAAAAGCTCGATTTCCACTGGTCATATCTCCTAAATTATAGTGCATAAATGTCTGAAACTGTTATCACAATATCAGTGGGATTTCCCCTCATTGTGGAAAAAATTTCAGCTTCTGAGAGTGTCCAGAATAAAAGTTATAACAAAAATGTCAGTGCGACCAACTTGAGTCTTGATTTTAGGAGCATTCAGAAGGCTCGAATCCCTCTACTCATATCGCCTAAAATATTGCGACTCAATATCTGAAATTTCTATCACATAATCAGTGGTATATACCCTCAATGTGGGAAATTTTTCAGCTTCTAAAATCCTGTAGAAGATGGGTTATTACAGAAATTCCAACATGGCCTATTTAAAGGTGCATTCAGGAAGGTCATCTTCCTTAGATCATAATTCCTAAAGTACTGTGAACCAATATATAATTTTTTTACCACATGATCAGTGGGATTTACATTCAATATGGAAAACGTTTCAACTTCTAATATGCCATAGAAGAAAATTTATAACAGATATGACAAAAAGGTCTAAAATTTAACCTTTGTTTTTCATTTCAGCTATGATAGAGCCCATCCAGCCCAAGTGTTTGAACTTGGAAGCTTTGATACCACTCTGTAACACCCTTTGGGGTAAATGTACATATAAACAAAATAACAAGAACACAAATACAAAAAAGAATATCAACCATCAAAATCCATATATACATCAATACATTTGCACATGAAAATCAAGGGAATGAATTTTTTCATTAATAAATGCAATGAACCGACCGAAGATGGGACTACCAAGTTCCACTCGATTATAGCTTGGCTAATCCAAGTATCTCTTCATAAAATCACCCCCATGCCATACTCTAAGCATGAATGTGGGGTCTCAGAGAACACATCAATCAAAACTCATCCAGGGTTTCCCGAGGCCACCCACCTCAACCCATCAAATAGTGATTCCACCTCACTGTCGGACATCACCAAAAAACCATCATCATATTGGTCTCCATCCAATCCTTCCAGGGCATCTAGGGTGTTTGTCCAACCAAGGCTTCCTAGACTAGTAACTCAACCCATAGCTTATACAGGGCTTCCAGAGCGTTTGTTCAACCAAGGCTTCTAGGACTAATAACTCAACCCACCAAGGGCTTCCAGAGTGTTTGTCCAACTAGGGATTCTGGGACTAGTAACTCAACCCAAGATGTTACAGGGCCTCCAGAGCATTTGTTCAACCAAGGCTTACAGGAATAATAACTCAACCCAAGCTAAGGAAACATGAGAACCAACAAAAGCAAATAAATGAAATTAAACGCACAATCACCATGGCTATCTAGGAAATGGCAAGGCCAGGCAATCCACTATCAATCCCAACCATCCTCCACGCCAATGATAGATCATAACCAAGAAACCACATGCCTGTTCCATGCATGCCAAAACTAGTGAAGAAATCATACATGCAACTTGGTACCTGCAAGAAATCTGATGTAGTTGTTGACGTTGATGCCCTCTTATGCTTTCCTACTCTTCCTTTGCCTTATTTCTCCAAGAATCCAAGTATGTCACACCCACCAAGAGTGCTCCAAAAAAACTCTAAGTATCCAAGAGTGAGAGAGAGAGAGAGTGAATAATGAGAGAGCTCCAAAATTGAACTGACAAAAGGTTCACACTAAAAGGAAGAATATTGCCAACTGATCCTTAGAAGCCTTTTTATTAATGAGGCCTCATTTTTCTTCATTTTCCATTATTTTCCTTCATTTTCCTCCTCACACACAACCTATGACGTTTCACCTCCTTTTTCTCCTATTTTCCATTATTTTCATAAATAAATGTATGAAAATACCTTACTGCCTCTTTAATGCCTTAGCCATTGCCTTTACCAATTTCCTTAGCCATAAAAAACCAAATGAACACCCCCTAGGATGTTTTACCCACCATTCAACTTGGAATATGTGTCCCATCATCTGTGGTATTTATATATTTTTACATGGAACTTTCACAAGGGTTGTTACAGATTGTTTGACACTAAAAATAGGAGAGGGGATATACACAAGTATTATTCTAGTTTTGATTCAGATAACCATCATGATCATCATCGTTATAATGCTTACAGGAGGAGTGATAGGGGATAATGTTCGGATGATTTTAAGAAAGAAAAGAAACCAACATTTGACAGAGAGATTAAGAAACCACATGATGTAGAGGCATGGTTTCTTGGCATGAGAAAATTCTTCAGGTTGCATGTCTATTCAGAGAACATGAAAGCTAGAGTGGCTGCATTCAGTCGCAAAGGTAAAGCATAAATTTGGTGGGAAGATGTGAAGAATGTCAGATGCATTCATGAAGAAGATTTGACTTGGAGTGAGTTTGAGTGGTTATTTGAGAATAAGTACTTGTCAGAGAGATACTTTGATGATAGGGTGAAGCAATTCTATGAGCTAAAGATGGGGTCCATGGCAGATGATGAATACACTAGAAGGTTCTTGGAGTTATTGAGGTATGTGCCTTATCTCATGGAGGAGAAGGCCAAGATTCAGAGGTTCATTAGTGGATTGCAGTTGAATTTAAAGACATGATTCAATTTTATGAGCCTAGATCATTAGAGGAGGCAATTTCGGAAGCTAAGAAATTGCTATGAATAATAGAAGTGCAGGTCCGAGACTAAGCCATACTAGAAAGGTATTGCAATGAATAAAGGGAAATGGGACAAGAAGCGAGCAAGACCTCAAGATTCAGGTAATAAAGATAATGTTGCACCACCTAAGAGGTTCAATGCATCAGATAGAGGAAAGGGAAACCAATCTGAGGAGCAGAATAAGGATCCCATATGGTGTTGGAATTATGGAGGAGATCATCGCAAGAGGGACTGTCCACAATACCAGAGTGGTAGGCCTAAGATATATAGTGCGTAGGAGGTCCAAACTATTGGGGATGTTGGTCAGCGTATTCCATGTATTTATGAAACACTGGATAAAAATTAGGAAGACCATCAGGTATCTATAATTGAGATGGATGGTAAGATTTGTGATCAAGTTATTTCTATTTTGATTGACCTTGTATCTAATTATAGCTATGTTAATCTTGACTTAGTGGATAAGTGTGGTTTGAGTAAGGAATTTCATGTAGAGTCTTGGTTAGTGCAGTTAGATACAGGTACAAAGAAGCGAGTTAATCATTGAGTATGAGCTTGTGCATTTTATTTGAATGGTGTTCCTATCACATCACATCTAAATGTATTACCATTGGGATCAGATAGTATATTGTTGGACATGGATTGGTTGTATATTCATAGAACCGAGGTAGGTTGTTATGACAAAGAAATTGGGTGTGTTGATGACAATGGGGAACCAAGAATATTGTAGGGAAAGAAGAAAGCCACATCAATTAGAATGGTGATATCTATGGAAGAAAAGCATAGCTACAGGAAAGGGTGAAATCTATTTTTAGTACACATTTCTAGTGATAAGGGAAGGAAGTTGAGGATGCAAACATGTTGAGTAGGTACCCAATTTTACAATAGTTTAAGGATTTATTTCATGAGGACATTACAGAGTTTCCACCTCATAGGGAGGTAGAATATTCTATTGATTTAGTGTTAGGGTTAGATCCAACATCAAAATCACTTTACAGGATGAGCACACCTGAGTTTGTTGAGTTAAAGTTGTAGTTGAAGGAAATGTTGGACAAGGGGTACATTAGGGCAAGTGTATACCATGTAGCGCACCAGTATTGTTTGTGAAGAAGAAATATGGTACTCTCAAGTTATGCATTGACTATAGGCAGTTGAACAAAGTTACAATCAATAATGGGTACCCTTTACTGAGGATTGATCACTTGTTTGATCAACTGAAGGGAACAAGTCAAGAATTTAGCAGCAATATTGAGGTTGTTGAGAGAGTATTAGTTGTATGCTAAGATCAACAAGTGCAATTTCTTTTAGATTGAGGTACACTACTTGGGGCATGTTGTCTCCAAGGAGGGCACTGCAGTAGATCCCAAAATTATAAGAGTCATCATGGAATGGGTAGCTCCTATGAATGTGGATGAGTTGAGATCTTTCATGGGGTTGGCAAGCTATTACAAGAGGTTCATCAGGAACTTCTCACAAATTTTTTATCCTATTATGTCATTGCAGAGAAAAGGTACGAATTTTGAATGGATAGAGGAGTGTGAGGCTAGTTTTGAGAACCTTAAACAGTTCTTGTCACATGCACCAATGTTAAATATTGCAGATCTAGACAAAGAGTTTGTAGTATCCACAGATGCTTGCAAGAAAGGACTTGGTGGAGTCCTTATGCAGGATGGGCAGTTGGTATGTTATGAGTTGCGAAAAGTGGATAAGCGAGCAGAACTACCCCATGAATGATCTTGAGTTATCAACGATTATAAATGCATCGAAGATATGGAGACACTATCTTCTGGGCAGGAGGTTCACATTGATGAGTGATCACAGTGGTTTGTGATATCTATTTGACCAATCGAATCTGAATGGTAGGCAGGCTCGGTGGTTGGCTATGTTAATGAGTTTGATTTTCAGATCAAGTATATCAAAGTGGTAAATAGATTAGAGTGGCAGATGCTCTTAGTAGGTGGATATAGGTAAATCACTTAGTAGCTATGGGCTCCTATGGGACAGAATTACAGGATAGGATCTTGCACGCAGGTCAGCAAGATGTCAGATACATGGAGATTATGAACAGGTTGTAGCAGAGTATAGGTATAGGTACAGGTGATGGTATAGGTACATGTGATAGTAACAGTACAGGTATAGGTGTGGGTGCACAAGATATGGATTATTGCCTTACAACTGATGGATTGGTCATATTCAAAGAGAAGATATATGTGTTGGATAAAAGTGAGCTCAAGAAGGTAATCTTGAGAGAGTTTCATGTGAAACCTTATTCCGGTCACCCAGGTTATCAAAAGACGCTGATAGTAGTGAAGATATTTTACTATTGGCCAAATATAAAGAGGGATGTAGCAGAATTTGTGGATACATGTTTTGATTGTCATCGTGTGAAGGCAGAGTGTAGACATCTAGGTGGATTGCTACAACCGATTACGATTCCAAAGTGGAAATGAGAGGTAATTTCCATGGATTTCATCAAAGGGTTGTTGAGGAAAGTGAGACAACATGATTCCATCATGGTTATTGTGGACAGGTTGACAAAGGTTGAAAATATCATTCTGGTAAAGTCTACATTCTTAGCTAGTGATGTGGCATCGGTGTTCATCAGAGATGTGGTCATATTGCATGGTGTTCCGAAGAAGATTATGTCAGACAAGGATGTGAAGTTCACTCCCAAGTTCTGGAAGGAGTTGTTTGCAGGTTTGGGCATAGAGTTTTCCTTCAATACAATGTATCATCCATAGACAAATGGACATACAAAGAGGGTCAACCAAATATTGGAAGACATCTTGACAATGTATGTGATGCATCAACAATGGAAGTGTGAAGACTACCTTCCCCTGGTAGAGTTTGCACACAACAATGGGTATCGGGAATCATTGAGGATGAGTCCTTTTGAGGCATTGTATGGGCAAAGTTGCAACACTCCCATCAGTTGGATTGATTTGGTTAATAGGGTGTTGATTGGAACAAACATGTTTCTAGACATGGAACAAGAAATGCAGGTTATCAAGAAAAATATAAAGCCAACAAATGATAGGAATAAGAGCTATGTAGATCAAAACAGGCTATTCAAGGAGTTTCAGGATGGGGATCGTGTACTTACACATCAAACCAAAGAAGAGCTACTTATGGATTGGATCATGTGCCAAGATGGCACCATAGCTTTGTGGACCCTTCAGTATTATTGAGAGGATTTGGCCATTATCCTATCGACTTGCACTGCCCCTGAGAGTGAAATTCCATAATGTTTTCCATGTGTCATTGCTTAAGAGGTATGTTAGATATTTTGATCATGTGGTTGACTGGTTTGTATTGCAGGTGGAACCAGATGGAGAATTTTAGCCAGAGCCTCAGTGTATATTGCAGAAAAAGGTGCTTATGCTCCACAAACCAAGCAATTGGGCATGTTAAGGTGCAACATAAGCACTTTGGGCCCAATGAAGCTATATGGGAGATGGAGGATCAAATGTAGGTTATGTATCCTTCCCTTGTTTGTTGGTTGAGGCAAGGATTTTATGGTGTGTTTATGGTATATGCTTTGGTATACGTTTTGGTATATGTTTTGGTGATTTTTCTATATGTACATATGTATATGGATGTAAATACTGCCATGAGCTATGTTATAAAGCTTCAATAAGAGGTATGGGTTTCATGTCATTATGATGTTATGTTTTCATGTTGGTTTTCTTCTCAATAGGTTGATCATTGTAAATATTGCATCCAGCTAAGTTATAAAGCTCCATCAGGCAATATATTTTCCTTACAAAATTTTTGTGGTTATTGGTGTTTTTGAAAACCGAGGATGGTATTCCCCCCAAGGGGAGGGTCCTGTAACAACCCTGGTGAAAATTCCATGTAATAAAAGGAAATAAAGGCAAAATAATAACCACAGAAGATGGGACACTTATTCCAAGCTTAATGTTGGGCGAAATCCTAGTGATGGGGATCACTTCTGATTTTTTATGGCTAAGGAAATTAGCAAAGGCAAAAGATAAGGATTTGGAAAGGAAAAATGGAATTTTGGCACATTTATTTATGAAAATAATCGAATTTAGGAGAAAAATTAGGTGAAAGGTCATAGGTTGCATGTGATGAGGAAAATGAAGAAAAATAATGTAAAATGAAGCAAATATACACCTCATTCATAAAAAGGCTTCTGAGGATCAGTTGGTAACCTTTTGTCAATTCCGTTTTGGAGCTCTGCCATTGTTTTTTCTCTCTCTCATACTCTTGGAGACTTAGAATTTTCTTGGAGCACTCTTGGAGGGTGTGGAATACTTGGATTCTTGGAGCAATAAGGCAAAGGAAGAGCAGGAAAGTGCAAGCGGGAATTATGATTAACAACTACATCATATTTTCTTACATGTACCGAGTTTCATGTATTATTTATTCACTATTTTTGGCATGCATGACATATGCATGTGGATTCTTGATCAGGATATGTCACTGGCATGGAGGATTGCTTGGATCGAAAGTGGATTTCCCGGCCCTGCCATTTCCTAGATTGCCATGGTGATTGTGGGTTTATTTCCATTGTTTTGTTTTGGTTGGTTCTCATGTTTCCTTAGGTTGGGTTGAGTTATTAGTTCCTGGAGTCTTGGTTGGAAATATTCTCTGGATCCTTGTAACAACTTGGGTTAAGTTACTAGTCCCATCACCTTGGTTGGACAAATGCTCTAGAGCCCTTGGTTGGTTGAGTTACTAGTCCTAGAGCCTTGGTTAGACAAACGCTCTGGAGCTCATCGGCAATTGTAGGTTGAGTTACTAGTCCTAGGGCCTTGGTTGGAACAAACACTTTAGAGCCCTAGATAGCTAGGATAGAGACCGAACTGATGATGGTTTGTGATGTTTTACCATGAGGTGGAATCATTGTTTGATGGGTTGAGGTGGATGGCCTCTGGAAGCCCTTGATGATTTTTCATTGATGTGTTCTATGAGATCCCACATTCATGCTTGGAATATGCCACAGGGGTGAATGGTTGAAGAGAGATTTGGATAAGCCATTCTATGGTCGGGTGGAATGTGGAAGTCCCATCCCAGGTTTGGAATTTTGCATCGTTAATGAAAGGTTATTTTTCCTTGTATTTCTATGAGAGTTTTGACGAATTATATGTGGTATGTATGGTTGCACTTTCATGAGTATTTTTGTTGATACTATGTTGGTTATGTATGTGTTTTATGACAACAACTATGCATGGATTTCACCATCTTTTTAGTTGTAATTGAATTATCAATGCATCGTTGACCTAATGGATGGAATGGCAGTTGATGTGTTGAGGCATCAATGGTCCTTAGTGATTCTCAGCTAAGTATGAGACCCATATGCTTTGAACTGTTCTTTACACCTGTAGTTTACATATTTGTGATATGTTTGACAAAGTGACTATCATGGCTAGTACAGTTCCAGTCAAGGTCTTAAACAAGTATTTTCTTTAGTACTGTCATTTCCATGTTATTTTATTGTTCTAAAGAGATGGTTCAATTCTAAGCAGCGACCGGGGCTCTAGGCCTGAGAAAGTGGCTCAAATCCCGAGGACGCTGGCATAACATTAACAAAAAGAGTCTCTAAACATTGGAAGGCAAGCCTGTGAAAGCGACTGGAGGCCTTTGGACATTTTCATGCCTATAACATGAGAATGACTAGGGTTTAATTTTTCCAAAATCTCAGTGGGACTCAGGGGCAAGTTTCCTGAAGTGTTGGATTAGTTCTTGAGGGTCCTAAAGCTAATGTTGAATTTTTTTATGGTATGTTTATGTCGATTACACTTCCTTAATGTGACTTAGGAGGTCAAATCACATCATAGTGGCTGGTCATCACATATTTAGCTCGGTTGTCCAGTTGCTTGGGTATATGTGGGAGGAGGGTGTTACATTTATTTTCACATCGAACACATCATAGTCAAACCATTAAAAGGGTACATGCTCTGTCCAAATCAAATGTTTTTCCATTAATATTAGGCATTATTCTTATCCATTGATAAATAAATTAAATGATTATAGTTAAAGGGTTCATCAGAAATTAACAACAAGAAAAATAAGTTACAAGTAAAACAACAAGTTTAGGTATCAAATTATAAACACTGCTTAGAAATGTCAACAGGGTTAATGCCTTAACAACCAAATAACATCATACAATTAAAAAGATTACTCCATTTAATTATTTCTAGACAATGTCTTCACTTCCTATGGGTAAACAAACTTCAAGAATGATTATGAACGATTGAAGTCCCTGATCGCTTCACTGGTGATTTAATGTTATAACAAATTTAGAAACAAAGGTAAGTGCTTGGATGAGTTATTAGAATAAACCGTCTAAATATTTATATGATACCATACATACATGTGGTCCCATTCATTTATAAGGTTTGCATCTCTTCCATAATATGGATTATCTTTTTGAGGTCATATGGCATAAACATGACTTGCCTCCCTGTCATATTTAGGGCTGCGCCTCTCTAAATGCCTTGTGTAGATATTACTTGGAGCCCTATCATAGTCAAGACTACGCCTCTCTCGACACCATGAATAAATAAGGCTTGGAGCCCTACCATAATCATGAATTCCCCTCATTGCATGCCTACCTTATGTAGGACTTATATATCAATCACGACCATGATTCTCACCATATCTTCGATACTGACCTCCTCTTCAAATGGGACTGGAACGTCCACCTCTTATATTACCATCTTGAAGTTGATCATACTGCACTGTGATCACCCTATCTAATAATTTACAGAATCACACAAAATTAAAATATCAACAACTTAAAAAACAACATTTGGACTAGTTAATATCCCCACAACTAATTGGAAATTCAAACGAAACACACTCAAAATCTTGTCTCACACAATAGGTTGGAATGAAATGTACTAATAAATCCAACATACTAAGCAAATGATATGGAACAAAATTATGCAATTACATTTAGAAACGAAGTTAAACCATTGAAAATAAGAACATTACAACTAATTTCATATGGATGGAGTAAAAATATTTCATCTCTTCTTCTTGTGATTCAAAATGAACAAATGTAGAATTCCTTCTAATCCTTACATTCACCACTTTTCCATAAGGCTCAAAATGCATTTCACGTTCCCTGATTTTGGTGTGTATGAATCAAAGTTGATCACAAATTATGTTTTGTTTCTTCAAACCTGTAACATATGTTATTCCATATTCAGACTGATGAAGACCATGATCAACATGCTATAGGAATTTTTACAAATAGAAGGCAAACATATTAGGAATGTGGTATAATAACTACTTCATTTTGTGCATCTGAGTAAATTATCTATCACTATCCTGTGAATAAAAAAGAAAAAAGCAATTAACTTGAAAAATATATAAAAATACAACCTTTGTCCACTCTACAGCTAGTCGATGTCTTTTTCTGCCAAATTAGGTATTTTCAAGCACTTAGATGGAATCCTCGACATCACATTCATATTCCATATAGATGAAATCATAACCTATATAAAAAAAGAGATATTCAATAAAGAAACAAAACATTGAATTGTAAACATATTTGCAGCATGTCAGGGCACACATATATCATATATAGGCTATACAAATAAAACAAAATACAACTTGTTTCTCATTGCTGTAAGGACTTGCCACATTAGGGGACATAAGGCACACACCTTGCATGATGTACTAAATGGTCTTGGGTAATTCTAAACCATAAGTGGTTGTAAGTGGTTGTAAATGGTTGTAGGTTCATCGATCAAGTAAGCGCCTTCACTAGTTATACACATTTCTTATTGTAGTAATGTATCATGGATTCTATCTCTTGACATGCTTGAGCTTGGATGGGAGTGATTAAAATCAATAGTGCCATGAGAAAAATGAAAAATTTCATTTGTATATCAAACTTGTTGAACAAGCCTATAAACGTTGATCCATAGCATGATGAATGAATACATGCACAAGATTGTTGGCTGATAGAATTACCTATTTTTCACCCACCTTTATTTGTTCCTTTTTATCCATTTCATAGCTTTTATGAGGTCGATTTATATATCAAATAAATGAAGGTATATTAAATTGGCATGTCTTCCTAAAATGTTAATTAATGAAGCGTAGTGCTAGGGGAATGATGCCTACATGGTTTGTTGAGTGAATTCTCTTGCAGAATCACGCCGGGTGATGCTCAACAGAATACAAGTCAGCGTGACATTGTTAATGGGTTGGAAACAATATTCAAGGATGGGACCATTAAAACTGTTCAACTCCCAAGGAGATGATAAATAGACTTTTACTGGAATCTTTGCATTATGTTTCTATCTGAACGAACATTGTATATTTGCGGGTAGGCATGATTGCCACAATTTCTGAGTTTGTTAATTCCTATTCATGTAATGATAAAATGTATAAGTAAGGCTCAGCGGAGTAGAATGATAGAATTTTTCCTTTGGGACGTGTAACAGAAGAACTTTGATTGTAATTATTTTTGGTCAATATGAATTCCATTCTTCTGTAATTCCATGCGATTTCTAACTCTTCACCACAACCTTGATAGGAGAGTTGGGCCCACTCTCCTGATAAGGTGCTGTTAGATTTAATCATGTGAATAGGTATGCATTTTGGTTATGATGTTAATGTTTTGTAATTGTTGTTCCTTCTTTACTGTTTTATCATTTTGTTCTGATTCCTAATTGTTGTTACTCTAGGTTGATGTCAATGTTATTCACTTTGTTGTTACTCGATTCACAACATTTTTTGGGCCTTGTATTTTGTAAATGTTCAATAGTGGCTAGGGAACCTGTTTCCTGGATCAAATTTGCATGATAACCTTGAAATAATTATGAACCTAGGATTTACAAATAAATGTGGAAGGGATTGAATCTATAATCCATATCTAAACACCAAAATTTTGGCATCGTTGTTGCGGAGGCTATCTATTATGAAACCAGCTCAAGAAAAGATAGAAAAGAGAGATCAACGCCTTAGAATTTAGCCTCTTCGAGGGGGCAACCTCCTTTACATTAAATAAATGAACAATTCTTGGATGATACAAATGAAAAGACCTTTCTATATATAGGAGTCTAAGGGGTCATTATATAATCAGAGCCTACATAACAATAATAATCTAAGGGCACAATAATAACAATAGTGGGCTTTTTCTATGGGCACATAGTAACAATATGCAAATAGTTCAGAAAATAATACTGGGGTTAATCAAGTATAATAAGAGGGTTGTACTAATAATATAAGGGGTTACACTGTAGTATAGGGGCCTAACATCCCTTCCTTTAAAAGTGTTGTCCTCCATGCTTGACGTAGTTCATTGATCTTCTTGTATAACTTCTTGTCCTCGATGTGGAATCTTCAGCGGGTAAGTTTTCCACTAGATGAGATCTCTGAGATTGATTGATCTTCGTAATCTGTCGGTTCTTTTCTGTGACTGCTCCAGGTTCCAATATATTTTCTTCCTCTTCAATTTTGCAACTATTGTTTTTTGTTGGGATCTTTTGCAACTTTTGAATAAGTGGCCATACTTCTTCATCCTTCTTCAATTCATCCCTTGCTTCGTTTATCCAAGTTGGTTGGATAATAGAAATAACACAAAACAATGCTTCCACATCCTCATCCTTGAAGAGTCTTCCCATTCGGTAAGGTAGCTATTTTTTAAGTGCATGTAGTATTGCCAACATTTCCTTCTCATAAATAGCTTGCTTGAGATGTAGCAGTAAAAATACCCAATCACCTACATCAAAAAATTTCTCACTACGATGTTGATCTATTTGTTTCGTTTGATTTTGCACCAAAGTGGCATTATCCTTTAAAAGTTGGAGAACTTGTTGTTGATGCACGATGTGATCTTTTACCACTTGAACCTTTTTCTTCTTGATATGTCCTTCTATCTTTAGAGTTTGAGGAGTGATAATTTCTTCCAATCCTTTACAAAATATGGTCGGATTCATTTCTTCATGCTCGATGTGATCTTTCACTTCTTGAACATTTTTCTTCTTGATATGTCCCTCTATCTCGATAGTTTGAGGAGTAGTCATTCCTGCCAATGCTTTACAAGATATGGTCCGATTCATTTATTCTATCTCTAGGGTTGGATCCTGGCGTATATCCTCTTCTTTTGATGTTTCTTGATCCTTTTCTTCATCCTCTTCATACTCTATGTAAAATAATTTCTTCTCAACACACTTATGACCTTTAGTGCATTTGCTATCACAATTGTAAGAAAGCCCTTTTTCTCTTTTTTCTTCCAATTGGTGTGGTGTAACCCTTGTAGGTTGTGGAAGGCTAGGAGAAACAACACTTCCATCTTTATAGTTGTGAGGGGTAGAATTCATTGTTGCCATAATTTTACTTTCTAGTATTTCACAAAGCCCTTTTACTCTTTCCAATTGTTGTGGTGTTGCTCTAAAGAAGGTGTTGCTCTTTGTATCCTCATAATGTGCTATCATTTCCTCTGTGAGAATTGACCACGTAACAAGTCGTTTACGAGAACAAAGCCCTTAATACCATAAAAATTGATTTGGTTCTAAATATGAAGATGCAATACATACCTTCTATAACAGTGGTACACCATG